>JAQMYG010000015.1:24555019-24565136 GCA_030014215.1 Clariallabes teugelsi
ATTCGTTCCACAGCCCAAAAAAATAAATACATAAAAATAATTAACACAAAATATAAAGTAAAAATAGAACAAATTAATCTTTAAAAAAAAGTAAAAATAAATCCTGACAGATAAGTGTTGTGTGTGTGAACCGCGCGATGTCAAATTACTCGCACGCACACACATACATACACACTCCGCAGCGCAAAAGAAAGAAAAACACACACACACACACACACACACGGATGTTGATTATACCAGTAAGGGACGAGCACTAAGACCCAGCAGGGGAGATGATTACCCACAATTCCGCAGCACAAGAGAGAGAAAAACCGTTGGCTCAATTGTGATCACGTGACGCTCAGCGTCAAATCAAGAAGTGCATGCGTGATACATGATACTCGGTGCTCGTAAACCAAGACAATGCTCGTTTTTTAAGTCAAAATGCGTTAAAAATCTTTGCTCGTCTTGCGGAACACTCGTAAACCGCGTTACTCGAGAAAATCCGCGAAAAAACAGTTAAGGCTCTGGGATACTGATCAAAAGGTCGGGGGTTCAGGCCTTAGACTCTCCAAGCTGCCTCTGTTGAGCCCTTGAGCAAGGCCCTTAACCCGGTCTGCTCCAACGGTGGGGTATCCTGGTTGACCCTGCGCTGTGACCCGGCTATGTGGAAAATAATTTCATTTTGTTGTAAGGTACATGTGACAAACAACTGAATCTTAATATTAATAAAATTTTTATACTATACTATACTATATTATACAATACTTTTACTATTAATACTAGTCTTCATAAAGTAAGACTAATAGTGTGCATCTGGACCGGATTACTATTGGACACGACTTCTTTACTTTCATGCAAGTTAGCAAGATGTGAATCTCCTGGGGGCAAAAAAAAACAAGACCTTCCAATCATTCATCCTTAGTAGCTGCCTGTTAAAGTACATTAAATTAGTCTCCTAGAGGTTTAGATTTTAGGCAACAGAATCATCAAAATCCTTTTGATGATGCATTTCCAGTGTACAGTTCATTTGATGACACATCTACTAGAGTGATGAAGCCGAGTTTAACTGTTGCCTCGCACCTCCAGGAATGGTGGTTTGAATCCCATCTCCCGTCTGTGTGTGTGGAGTTTGAATGTTCTTCATGTTTGGTGGTTTTCCACCTGGTACTCCGGTTCCTCCCACAGTCCAAAGAAGTGCAGCAGGTTAACTGGTGCTTCTAAATTTCTCATAGTGTGTGTGAGTGGTTGTGCCCTGAGATCCTGCATCCATGGTGGTTCCCCACCTTGTGCATTAAGTCCCGCCCCCCCAGGATAAGCAGTATTGATTATGGACAATTTTACAATGGAATTATGGATCCTGAGCTCATTTTTGGTGTTCCTGGGACGGACTCTGCATCCAAGTGCTATTCAATTGATTTGTCAAGACGTACCGTAATTAATAATAACGTATTCTAACAGCAGACATTTCTCTTAGCAGCAACCGTAGTTGCAATCGGATGTGGATTTATTACCCCGGCCATGTCCGATGGTTCACTTGGGGTTTGGAGCATCGTTCCATCTTGTTTTACGATGCTACTGTAGCAACGTGCGTAACACCTGTGTCGAGTCCCAGCTTCCTAACGTGGCCCAGTGAGTGTGCGCTGGTGGGATTTACCAGTAGAGCGTATTGCGAGAGCAGCACAATGGAAGTGGATCGACCTGCTTGATTTGACAGCTGTTGGAATGAAGCATGCTGAGATTTATTACTGTAAAAACAAGCCTGTAAGTGAGATGCAGAGAACCGTCACCACGTCCAAGACAAGGAACAGACAGAAAGCTAATTCCGACGTGTTGCTTAGCCGACGTGTTGGTATGATAATGTCAAGGTCTAGCATGTCTACCATGATTCACAACAGATTAGAAGAGTATTTTACTAAAGATTATTTCTATATTTAATGAATGAATTGTTTAATAGAAAAAAGGAAATAAACACTTCCAGCTTTCCTCCCAACTGAAATCGATTTCAAATTAAACCTTAATCCTAAACTCAACCTTTTTTTTTTTACGTCTAACCTACTAAATCTAACTAAGCTTTGATTAGAAATTGATATTCTTCAATCATTCATAACACAACTGACTACCGAACACCTGCTCTAAAACGTCACACCGATCAAGAAACATCAGTCACGTTGACAAAATAATCCACATAATTGTGTGTGTAAGTGTGTAAGAGAGCGCGGGAGCGTGCAGGACGACAGACAGGACGATGTCTCATTTTTCAGCTCTGAGGCAGTCTTTTTAACTTGATTACATTTTCGTTTCTCTCCGGAGAGTTTTTGCAAAAAGAAAAACTTTTAAGTGCAAATAACCTGAGCGCTCGCCAGAATCCTTTTCCTTTTCAAAATATTTGCTTTGGACGCCGGCCGTCTCCATCACATAGCGCAGGCCTCTGTAGGAGCCGAGTGACGAGGGGACGTGAGCCGCAGGGGCGACGGCTCATTTGGAAGTGTGTCTGAGAGAGCGAGAGAAAGAGAGAGAGAGAGAGAGAGAGAGAGAGACGGTGTATATGTGCCGACGTCCAGGCTCGGGTTTAACAGCTGCTCGTTAAGTCATTGATCTCTTGGCGCTCGGCTCCTCTGTGTTTTGTGTCCGTGACTCTTGTAACACGGGTCATTTTTCATCGATTACTTTCATCTGCTTATGAGGAAATGAATGATCCTTGTTCTCCAGATGGTTCTCGCTTCGTAAAATTTATTCTCTTTGTCTCATGTTACGTTTCTCGGTTATTCTTTGATACGCTGATTTCTGGTGTAATTGAGAACGTGGGGTTATTTCAACAGATCAGATTGTTGGAGATTAAACCATTATTAAATGATTGGAGAGGCGGTTTTCAGGGCCGCAGACTTGCACTGACGTCTGGGCAATAAATCAAAATGATTGTCAGAAGCCCAGGGGTGTTTCTCGACCCGGTTTCGATCGGACGAGGTGACTGACCCCGTGTTTGGATTCGAGAAATAAAATGAACTTTCTCCCCCTTTTAAGCCAGCCAACTTTGGCAATTTCATTCGCTAACCTTCAGTAATTCACAAGGGCTGCTCGTTGTTCCAAGACTCGCACCAGTAGTGTAATGGAATGTGTTGTTCATAATGGTTCCTGGTGGATATTTTACATTCATATTGTCCTCGTATCCTCGATTCTGATTGGTCAAAGGGTGCTGAATGCAGTAATGTTGATTACTTTCCAATATCTGCACACCTCAGGAGTGTTTAATAAATAGATAAATGGAGGGATTGGATAGACTTTTATTGTGATAAAGTACACTAAAATATGTATCTGAAATCCAGCACGGATGGGAATCATCAGAGATCTCCCGATACGATATTATCACGATACCCAAGTGCCGATTCAGTCAATTCATGTTGCTATTCTGCAAGTATCACAAATCACTTTTCTGATGTTCTTCTCATGTTGTCCATCGACTAGCAGCTCAGTTGGGTTAGTCAAGATGGTTATAAAAAAAAAAATGTCATGATGCACATGATGTCACTCAACACTTTTTGTTAGTGAACTAAAACACATTTTTTAAAATTTATTTAACACAGATGTTAGTCAGTTCCAATGATATATCTTTAGATCTTTCCCAGGCACCTGGGGTTGTTTCTTTACCTCATTGATGAGTCGTCATTGGGTCATTATGACTGGGCGCCCACTATGTGGTACCAAAGTATCTCCATGTGCCTAACTGTAGACTGGTGAATTTCTAAAGTCACTAAAATCACTTTGTAACATTTTCCAGCTTTGTGTAAATCAACAATTCTTGATTGTAGATCCTCTGAAAGCTCTTGTTGGCGTGGCGTGGCTCACATTAGCGTACTCTTCTTGTGCGGAGAAACTCGAAAAGTTTGAGTGGTTTTAATCAAGCAGCTCTAGTCCACACCCCAAACTCATTTACTTAACAAAACACCAAGTATGCGTAAAACCTGAACCCAGAATCCCAAAACCCAGATGAAGATCACATCACATTTTATGACAAATTAATGGAGAAAACCATGAAATTCCAAAAGGTTCACACTGAAGCTATCTAAGGTTGAGTACTGTAAAGTGCAAACCGTTTTTTTGTATTACTACTACAAAAAAACAAGACAAAACAAAAAACAGGACAATAGGAGCAGTACAGGATCAGGACAGTGCAGTGCCAGCTAGTACACACTTCTAATGAGAAAAAAATTACAATGAATAATAATTAATGTAGTAATGAATATAGCTGGCTTTAAGTACAGTGATGAGACTCTTAGCCGCAGTAAAACATTTAAACGGTGCGAACGTTATAAAGAAGGCTGTGAATGACGATCCCGGCCGAGGCGTCCCGGGGCTCACCACGTTCCTGTGAACATTCAGCATCTGATTCTTGAAAAGTAACGTCGCCAAATTTTGTGGAAACTGTACACACAATCATTCACCATCACCACTTGCACATTACAGGAACTCGTCCCGAGTTATCGCCACATCCCCCGTACAGTCCTGACCTCGCTCCAAGCTATTTCCACATGTTTGGGACGTTAAAGGAGTTCCTGGGAGGCCGGCATTCCAGACATGGCTTCAGCCTACTAATAAAATGTTATACCTTGATGATATCCACGCACTAGTGACTGTGACTTAATAATATAAGAAATACTTTAAATAATAACTTTAATAATGGTCTAACAAAACGAAATATATTCAGATCCCATGGATGTTCCTGGAGGTTCTTCATGGACCCCGGTTTGAGAACCATAGTTTTAGGTGACACAAGTCTTCGTGGGCCAGTTCGTAACACGACCTCAGCGCTATATTTCGTCCAGATCCCGCTGCTCCAGTCAGAAGCCAGAGAGCAATAAAGCGCCTGGGTGATGGCCTACTTTAATATTTTCCTTACTGTTTTTCTCAGATTCGGTTAAAGTACTGGAACGCTTTTCTCTCTCGGGCGACTCGTATATTCACTTTAACTGTGAAAGCGGAGTCAGTCTGAGATCCCAATAAAAGCGTCTGTCTTCACGCACTGCGCCCGACCTGGAGCAAGTGGCTTCTCCTTGGGAGCATTTTAACATCTGTCCTGGATCGAGCATCGTGCCAGGAGCTTACGGGAACGTCTTCGGCTACTTCCTGACTCGAACTCGGGTCGTCACGAGGGAAGTGCGGCAACACCGGCCGTGCCAGAGCCGCTCCTCTTAACTTTTTTCTTTTCTTTTTTTTTTACGAGTACCATTAACTCAACACGAGTTCTTTTAATGTCAGGTTTACTGAGTATTAGCTAGACGAGACGCCTGCGTCGGGAGATTTACGGCGCCTCAGAGCAGCGTTTACAGGCATGAATTTACATATTAGTGTCATAAAAGGGGTTGTTATTTAGCAGTCCAGCGAGGCCATGAATCACTATTATTATTATTATTATTATTTTTCTTCTTCTTGAGAAAACGGGGAAAAGTTTCTTGCTGAAGATCAGACACACGACTGAACGCACTCGGAAAAAAAGTGTGTTAGCGTACAGTACTTTTGTGGAAGGGATCGTCTTTCGTTCCTCTATATAAATAGCTAGAACTGTGCGTATTTAACACTTTACAGTCCAATATATACATCATATGCACATTTCCAGGTGACTCATAACCAAATAACCAAAAGGTTGGAATTTCTCTGTCAGATGTACAGAGGTTCGACAAAGAGACGTCCTGACTGTAAAAAAAACTCATTCTGTTCCAGCGATTTCCTCAAGTTTTAGCACCGTCTCACCAACCTGGCGTTACTGAGCAGGACGTTATGGCTGTGATGTCGGGGAATAAACCATTCTCACTCACTCACTCATCGTCATTACCGCTTTATCCTGTATTCAGGGTCGCGGGGGCCTGGAGCCTATCAAAAAAAACAAGAAGATTAAATACCCATCATAAGCTGTTCATCTGTCGTGTTATGGTAATGATGGAGTGATTGTGATTGACGCAAGCGTTCTACAGTTTAGACTCTGTTTCACCGTCTCTCTCTCTCTCTCTCTCTCTCTCTATGTGTCATCCTATGTCTCCCTATCTTTCTTCTTTTTCTGGTTTTCTTTATATCCATTTCTCTCTCTTGGTCTGTTTCTGTTTGTCTCATTCTCTTTTTCTGTTTATTTCTGTCTCTCTCTCTTTCTCTCTCCCTCACTCCATCTCACTCTCTATACAGTATGTTTTTTCTCTATAAATTTTCTCTCTACCTGTCTCTCTCTCTCTCTCTCTCTCTCTCTGTCTCATTCCCTTTGTTTATTTCTCTCTTACTCTCTGCTTGTCTCTCTCTGTCTCACTCTCTATTCATACTGTCTCTCTCCCTCTCTTTCTTTCTGTCTCTGTCTCTTTCACACCCCGTCTGTCTTTCTCTCTTTGTTTCTTTCAATCCTTCTCACTTTCCTTCTATTCTGTTCTGTCTCTCTCTCTGTTTGTCTGTCTTGTTCCTGTCTGAGTCTGTCTGTCCATTTCTCTATGTCTTTCTCTTTCTGTCTCATCCTGTCTCCCAGTCTTCTTATTTCTCCCACTCTTTCTTTCAGTGATATGTCTCACATTCTCTTTATCTTCCTGTCTCTCATGCTCTGTCTCTCTCTCTCTCTCTCTCTGCAGACGTAGACGAGTGTTCGGAGGGTAATGGTGGCTGTCAGCAGGTGTGTGTCAACATGATGGGGAGTTACGAGTGTCGCTGTAAAGAGGGCTTCTTTCTGTCTGACAACCAGCACACCTGCATCCAGAGGCCCAAAGGTGAGTGACCCCGCCCCCAACACCCCGCCCCATTCACAAACACCCATCAGTCAAACGCTTTATGTATATCCTGTATGAACGCTGCGGTTTCTCATGACCTCATGCACACACTATGCCTCACATGTTCAGTGTGATAAACTTCTGTGATAAACTGCATGTTTTTTAATCACTTTCAAGAAAACGGCCAAGTTTCACCTCCAGAGATCCGTCTGGCCCGCCGAACCGCCGGTGTTTGCCTTTCATAAGCGGCGTGTTATTCGAGCCCGTCGAATAGCTGGATCATACGTTTCAGACGCCGGACGGAGCAGGGCCTTTATCGTGTTTACTCAGCTCCCTTTTTTTCCCTGCTGTTCTGTTGGACCGGGTTCGATAAATCCCCGCGCTAATCTCCCATATTTCATCTTAATGTTGGTTTTATTGCTCCCAAATTAAAACCTCTTGGACGGTGAGGTCAGAACGGCAGTAAATCCACCAACACCACGTCGTTGCGCTGTAGCTCCCTCGTTCCCTCGTTCCCAGGTCCTCGGTGGAGAAGGACGGAGCGGAGATCACTCTCGTCTGCTCAGCGTTATTTCTCTCCCAGAACCAAACTGTGCAGCGGAGGAGAACGTCAGGGGAACCGCCTCATTTATAGACACGGCTATAACGGTGCAATGTGATTAGGAAACTTAAAAAAATGATTACAAACATTATATACGACTCATGATATGCTGCATGATATTTATACAATGAAATAATGAATTACGCTTTTCAGATAAAGTTTTATTTGTTTAAACCTGTTAGTTTCTTCCTACTCAAGGGCATGCAGTTATTTTTGTTCACACACACTACTCTTATTTATCTATCTTAAAATTACAAGTATAAATGAAATAAAAATAAAATGAATTTGATGAGCCAGTCGATTATCTGGAATGATTGACAGTTCGTTATGTGTTTCAAACTCTTTGATACTAATGGACAACCTGGAAGCCCCGCCCTTTTTTCATCCATCTCATATTATTTTTCCCATATATCTCCATAAACGTTTTCTTCAGCAACTGATTAAAGGCCATTGCTTGCTCTACCCTACGTAAGTGGTTTGTTGAAAGGACTATACTGAAAAGCGGAGCGGTGTACTGTACCGGTGTGAGCTGATCCGCTGTCAGTTTGGTCGCTTTGATCCTTCTCTGTCGCTTTCTCTCATAACCGGTCAAACGCATGAACTCTGAGACTGGGGTGTGTCTCCAAACTACAGAATGTACCTATTCAGGAATGTGACGTGATTCCATGAAGAAAGTTCACTTTAACAATAATCTGAAGCTAAGACAAGCATGTGGTGATTTGATGACATGCTTAACTAAAACCAGGTTACAATAACTTATCCATCCCTCCATCCATCCATAATCTATAGCACTTATCCTGTCTAGAGTCTATCCAGTGAACCTCAGGAACTAGACGGAACTAATCAGGAACCTCAGGAACTAGTACCCCCTGAATGGTGTGCAACTCATGGCAAGGTACAAGCACATTTCACATGTTTTTGGACTGTGGGAGGAAACCGGATTATAAGGAGGAAACCCACCAAGCACGGGGAGAACATGCAAACTCCACCCACCCACCCACACAGAGCAGAGACAAGATTTGAATCCCCAATTTAACAACCCCTAATGTGAATTTGTATATTTTTTTGTCTTTCCTGTATAAAGCTTGTAGAGATAAAATGAGATAAAAGCCATTTTCAGAATTGTACTCGTTTTGCTGTTAAACTGTTCAATTCTATACAGGAAGGAAGCTTGTGGAGAACATGCAGCACACTCCACCCACACGGAGAGCAGAGGGGAGATTCGAACCCCCAACCTAACACCCCCCCTGACTACACTATCCCTAATGTCAATCAAATCAAGTGGGTTTTTATTGTCCTTCCTGTATAAAACTCTGTAGAATTGAACAGTTTGACAGCAAAATGAGATAAAAGCCATTTTTAGAATTTTTCCCCCTCTGACACAAAATGATGTCTATAATAAAACATTTGATTTCAAAATCACTATATAATCTTATTCTAGAAGCTGTTAACACCCACGTTTTAGACAGACCATGACACATACATGTAGCAGTGGCGATTATTTCTTTCTTGATTTATTTTAATCAAAAGCAGACATCACCATCAAAGGACATTCACCATCTGTTACTGTCACTGCAGTACACGTCACTTAACGCTCACAATACGACCTGTGAGAAAGGACTTGGATTTGGACGTCGTGCGAACATGGCACGTTTAAAACCGGACCAAGCTGTACAATCACTGCGGTAAAGTTGGTTCAATTCCGAAAATCAGAATGTCTCTTTCTTACCTGTTTTTGGTCATATCACTAGCTCTGGTGTGGTTGCATTTGCGAGGCCTGATAGACTCATAGTAATACTTTTTTAAACAAGCAAAGATTTTGTATACAAGTTCTGCTTCATGTTCAGCTCGTTGCATGGCTGCTACATCTGCTAATAAACTGATACAAATAATGTATAACGACTTCCAGGTTTCTTAGCGACATGACATGCTGTGCATTTTTATTATTTTATTAATCTGTAGTGCGAGAACCGTTCTTTCTATGATTTGTACCTCAAACTCTACAGTTTAGTCACTTTTTTTTTTGTACAGCGTGGAAGCAAAATAAATATTTTGATGTCATTTTTGCCTCAGCTGCTCCTGTTCCATGTTTCTGCTCGCTCTCTGGCTTTTATATCAGCTCGTTAAAAGTTTTAATGCTTCATTATTTGAGGGGAAACAGAAGGAATGTTCATATAATCGGTCGCCGCATGTGTCGTGGCACCAGCGTGGCAGACTTTGAGATAAGCGGGACTCGGATGGAATAGGGGTAATAAACATTTTAACTAAACAAACAATTTTTTTTCCATTTGTAATGTTTTTCATGACGTTACATGCATAGGGATTGATTTATCATAAAACGATGAGAGGGGCAGTTTTGGCTCAGAGGGTTAAGGAACTGCATTACTGATTGGAAAGTCGGCAGTTTGAGCCCCAGCTCCCCCATGTTGCTGCTGTTGGGCCCTTGAGGAAGGCCCTTAACCCTATCTCCTCCAGAGGCACTATATCATGGTTCACCCTGTGCTCCGGCCCCAGCTACAGTATGTTGGGATATGTGAAGAAAGTGCAGTTTCACTTAAAGTGCAGTGATATATACAGTATGTGACAAAAAAAAAGCACAAGTTTAATCCATTCTTAAGGCGAAATTTCATGTTGTGAAACGCCTTTTCCCATAGGAAATAATGTACAGTGGAACCTCGGATTACGAGCATAATTCGTTCCGGAAGCGGGCTCGTATTCCAAAATACTCGTAAATCAAAGCAAATTGTCCCATAAGAAATAATGGAAATTCAAATTATTCGTTCCACAGCCCAAAAAAATA
>JAQMYG010000015.1:24565236-24577497 GCA_030014215.1 Clariallabes teugelsi
AAAATTTATTAAAAATCTTTGCTCGTCTTGCGGAACACTCGCAAACCGCGTTACTCGTAATCCGAGGTTTTACTGTACAGATAATCCGTCTAAGCGACCCAAAAATATTATGAACATTACCAATTTCCAACATATAAAAACAATCAAAACATTTAGAAAAGACATGTAAATTACATAGAATATGAAATAAATAGACTTTAAACTTCACTTAACCTTAATTTATGATTACTCTTGGCACGAAACTCTTGCAAAAAAAGAAGAAAAAAAAAGCTCACGATGACGTACACGCAAATTAGCCCAAATTCAGTTTGTCTCGGTTCATTAAAGGCAAATTTAGTGCAAAGTTTCAGTTCTATATACACCTCCACGTAATTCATGTAGCAATTCAAATAGCTTAAAGAATAGTTTTTCAGGTTTTTGATTCGTGGGATCTGCACAGTCATCGCCTGAAACCTGCTCTTCAGATGGTGTCTGCTGTTTTTCCTCCCCTTCCCCAGTGCAGGAGTGTAAAACCACTCCATAAATCCCAGTTTATGGGTCTGTGGGCTGATCGGGGCTCATTAGAGCTGTTGAAGGTGTAAGGCCACAGTTTACAGGTAGCTTTAATGACTACCTCTGTCTAACTAACTGGATATTGAGTAGAGCTGGATCTGGACCTGGAGCATCGTCTGGTCTGTTTGTCATTTAGAGATATATAAAGTTAAATAAATATATTTTAAAAATGTTTATATGATTTAAATGAACGGACTGATTGATTTAACGATTAGAAAGTGCACGCAAATCAGTACATGAAAAAAAATCATTGAGAAATATACAATAAAGCTAAACAGATTGTGATGCCCAGAACATACAGTAGTGTAGTGTTGAATTCTTGAATTTGATCAGTCAGAAGGTAGATGTTGATTAGTTTTCTAAAACAGCAGCTCTGACTGTAGTGCAGCTACAGTACAAATCGCAGGTTAATATTAAGACGCTGTTTTAGTTTCTATATGGTGATATTAGGAGGAAAATGTTTCTATTTATGGAAGGAGTCTCCAGAACAAAGGCGTTTGTGTGTTTTTGATTTCTCTGTATCAAACTGCAGAAAAAAAGAGGCTAATGAAGGTATGAGAATGAAAAGATTTTATTTATAGTGTAGACTTTCAGGTTTAATTAACAGGTTTGGAATTCCAGCCTTTTCTTTTACAAAGGTCCTCCATTGTTACAGCTGACTGATGAGCAGTTTAATGTGCAGGTGTCACCCGTCTCTTCTATTATTTCATGACAAGGAAAACAGGTTTGGAGTTGGGCCCATGTGTTGAATTTGCATTTGATATTTGATGGTATACGGAAACTTTTCATACGCACTCCAAAGAGGTGCTGATGCAAGACAAGAAGGTCATCGTTAGGCTGAAGAAGTAACATAGATCTGACAGAGAGAGAGCAGAAATTTAATGAGTTTGACAAGTCAACCGTTTGGTACGTCCGTAAAAAGAAGACGGAATAGAAGGAATATCAGAGAAGATCACTAAAGTGGATCATCGCAGAATTCTCGCAGAGGAAAGACCCCTTCAGAACATCTGGCCATGTCACAGTCATCGTCAAAGTCTGCAATCAAGAGACGTGAATGTGAAGAAGATCATGAACCATCGGGAATACTCAGGAACAAAAAGTTAGACGAAACTTTGCTAAAAAGGAAATAAAAGCCTGAGTACAAGAGTAAGTGGTACCAGAATGATTGGAAGAGAAGAATTTGGAGAAGGAACGAAAGGGCTCCTGTACCAAATCATCTGTTAAACATGGTGGAACTGGGTTTCTGGTGTTTTGTGATGGTTTGACTGCTGATAGAAGTAGCAGAATGAATTCTGAAGTGTATAGAGCTCTGCTATGAATTCTGCTCAGATCCGGTCAAATTCTTCTCAGTACAGATTATCAGGATGGATTTCTGGATCCGAAACATACCACAAAAGCGACCCAAGGCAAACAAATCAAATGTTCCTAAAGCTTGATCTGAGCTCAGCATTTGGCGATTGTATCTGTGTGTTGTAGTTCTCAGGTTCTAACCACAGAACTACACAGTAAGGTGTGTGAAGAAGAGTCCTGAACAGTCTGAGCACACCATGAAAATGCCTTCGAAAGAGGAAGAGTAGGTGTCGGCTCTTTTCTTTAGAAACGGTTGGAGTTACATTCCCTCTGTCAGCTAAATTTTTTGCTGTGGATCTGCTGAGACGGAAAAAAAACACAGCTGTACGCTACGCTGCTACGATTCACCGACGATAAGCAAAGCGTTTGTCACACACCAGGCTCGTGCCAATCAGCGAGGCTTTTCAGTTTCTTCACCGTTGCAAAAAGGTGTTGCTGAAAAGCTTCGGCATGGGATAGCCGCTCACACGTCAGGCCTGTGTTATGTTTGGCAAAAGGATCCGAACACGGGCCTCTGGAATTCCAGCAGGTAGAGCTTTGATACCTGCGATATTATGTTACTTTTTGTGTCCGGGCTTATCTCAGGCTCATGAAAAATATGCAGAGTGCACGGTCATGCTCGTAACACAGACCCAGCGTTCCTGCACTGACGGAGTTGATGACAGCCATCGCTTTATTGCCTGCAGTAAAGTTGAGTGCGTGTGACTGCAGGGTTTCTTCAAAGAAACATAGAGAAGAAATGCATTTAAAAACATTAAACAAAACTCTGATGTTCTGTTCTTTTGTTCGCTACAAATACTCTACGGTACAATCCATTAGAGCAATTATTGGTTTTCATCACAAATAGTAGGAAAATTTGTTTAATGGATTGTTTCTCAATGTTTTTACAATTAAATACTTCTAAGAGTGCATCAGAAGTATTTAATTGTAAATACTCATTCGTGGGTAGATATGCCACCATGTGGAACACATTGCATTAAGTGACATAGTGGTTAACACAGTGGCCTCATTCCTTCAGGGTCAAGGGTTCAATTCCAGCCTTGGATTTGCGTTTGTGAAGTTTGCGTGTTCTCCCTGTGCTTGGTGGGTTTCCTCCAGGTACTCCGGTTTCTTCTCAGGTCCAAAGACTTACAGATTAGGGTAATTCACTTCCCCAAGTTGACCATACAGTAGATACAGTAGTAAATGAGTGTGTGTCTGTGTGCCTTGCAATGGATTGGCTTCCTGTCCAGGGTGTACTCCACATCATGCCTAATTTTTACACCAGGGTAGTTAGCAAGCTAAACTGTTTTTCATCATGCTAGTAGAATACTCTTGGATAGAAACCTTAGTAAAGAGTAAAGCTCTTTATATTTCCATCCATCGTCTGAACCACTTATCGTGTGTAGGGTCACAGATGCCCTGGAGCTCATCCTATGAATATTAGGGCAGAAAACAGGCTACACTCTGGATGGGATGCCAACCCATTGCAGGGCACAGGTACTCCCGCGCTCATACACCCAGTCGTACACTACGGCCGAATTGGAAACATTGATCAGCCTCCATGTGGAAAAATAGAAGGTGAGTACCCGGAGGAAACCCACCAAGCACAGGGACTATTCCCGGCCAGGTTTGATTCCCGTCTCTGTGTGCATGGAGTTTTCATGTTCTCCCCGTTCTTGGTGGGTTTCCTCGGGTACTCCGGTTTCCTCTCACACAGTCCAAAGATATGCAGGTTAGAGTCCAAAGATATGCAGGTTAGGCTATTTGCCGCTCCCAAATTGCCCATAGTGTGTGAATGAGAGTGTGAGTGTGTGTATGTGTGTGTGCCCTGCGATGGATTGGCACCCTGTCCAGGGTCTCCTGGGATAGGCTCCAGGTCCCCACGACCCTGAATACAGGATAAAGCGGTATAGAAGATGAGTGAGTGAGTAAGTGAGTGAGTGAGTGAGATTCAAACCCTAAACCAAAGAGATTTAAGGCAGCAGTCCTAACCATTAAGCAAGCCACTTTTTTAAATTATAAAATAAGTCCCCTGTAAAAAGGATAAAGGATGGAAGTACTCAAATCAAATCTAATTAAATGTTTCGATTTATGATCGTGTTTGGCAGTTTTTTCATAAACCTTTTCAACTCTTTCAACTTTTTGTGTTTTCAGATCTGTAACCACATGGTTACCGTATGTTAAAAATAAAAAAGTCTAGTTAGTGCTATGTTGGACACTTCTATACTCACTTCCATTACCCTTTTCCATTCTCACTCTAGCTCTCGTTTCTGACTTTCTTTCCGCTTCTCTTCCTTCACCTCTGTTTTCAATCAATTAAGGCCAAGTCTCAGGAGTCCCTACAATAACTACCGGAACGTTCAAACCAGGAAGAATCTGGCGGTCTTTTTCTTTTTTTTAAGAGGCGACCACAGAGTGCGTGCTACACCACGGTACAGAACATAAAAAAGAGCCATCGCATCAGCACTTTATCCCTTTATGACTCTTCAGAGAGTCTCCAACCCGAGCCAGGCCTGATGAATGGGTCTGCAGGAAGAAGGGTGACCCCTGGAAGGGTGGGGGTCTGGGTTAGGTGGTTCAGAAAGCAATTTGATGCAGAGCCCATCAAACTGGATGTTTTCTATTTTTTTGCAAGAATAAGAGTATGTGGATTTTAGGTCCTGTTTTTTTCCACAAGCTCAGCTTTTTACTTGTTAAAAAGAAATCCGCATCTATGCTCTTGTTGATACGAAAAAATTCACATCAGATGTTTTAACCAAATACAGGTACAAATACAGTACAAGGTATGTGGTTGAGACGTGAGGTGTGCATCGGGACTGGGGACGCAACAAAAGTGGCGGGATTTTACGTCACTGTGAAGTTAAATAGCACCATCACCTTTTACCTCCATGTTTTTCGCTTACCTTATAGTAGGTATAATCAGTATTATCTTCACTTCATCCTGACATTAGTAGGCCAAAAAAATTGCAACTTGATCCTAGTAATCCACTAATAAACGACCTTAGTGTTAATAGATCCAGCCTTTACGTCTAACACTGGATACTCATCCCATGGATTAGCATCATACGGATGTTTTTAATAACAAACCTTTTAAACATTTATTGTTAGATATGTTTGTTTATGTAGAGTGCTTGCTATAGTAATCTGGATAAATTCATAAAATGTACAGAAACAATAATGTGCACTGCCATCCAGACCATGTGGGAATTCCACAGTGCAGCGGCGCACATTTTGATTAACAGCGTTACAAAGACCATTGCTAAACCAAATTTTTTTTTTTTTTTTTTACTTTTGAAATTCTGATTAAACTTAATGAAAACCCCAGATGCTCTACAGTTTGATCCTGAACCTTGATCTGCATCTCCAGAAACATATTCCAACTTCACGCCTCAATGCTGAGCAACTCAAGCAAGCTCGGCTAGTTTCCCATGCTGCAGACACGTGCTATTGACACAAATGCACCATGGGATCTGGAGTCAGCCGGGTGCCACGGTTCTCCTTTTACTGTCCAAACATGGCCGAGCGGGAGTGTGCACCGGGGTCAGTCGAAGAAAAGCACGATTTGACGTTCCCCCTCATGCCGCTCTCCACTGGTGATTTTTTCCCACTGCACCAGAGCGAAAGTGCCTACCTCGATTTATAAGCTGTTCCCGTACCCTGACATGCTAATGGCTAGGAAACAAAGGCAATTTTGGTCTGTTAATGCTGCAACGGAACGTTAAACGGCATGGTAAGAGGTTCCAGTTTATAAAGCTGTGCAGAATCAGTTCCTCTTGGCATGTCGGAGTTGGGTGTAGGTTCATGTGTTTGAGGTAGATTGATGGAACTAATGAACTTGTTAAAGAAAGATGATTTTTTATTTGTTTTATCCTTAATTTCCTTTCATTATTTTTAGTCACATTACAGAGTGCATGGATCTATTGACTACTAGATGTGCTGTGACTTTGTTCATTTAATTACACACTCATACTGTAAGTGCGAGTGTGTGCAATTAAAAAATGCACAGCTCCATCTGTTGAATTTTGAGAAGAACTAATGATTTTTTTTCAAGAATGATTTTTTAATGATATAACGGCGTTTTCCATTGAAAAGTCAAAGTAGCATATGTTCTCTTGCCATGAGCGGATTGCAATGAAACAAAGCCTATATGTTACCACAAGCTTAGCCAAATAAACCTGTGAAAACCCCTTTAAAATTTGTCCAGTAGTTTTTATGTGACGTGTGCACAAACAAACAGACAAAAAATTCCCAAAACTATCTGTTACTCATCTTACATTCCCCCAAATAATTTTTTGCAAATAATTTTTATGTACACGCCAACTTTACAGTTTTATTATATGTACAGAAGATATATAATCCGTGTTCACATAATCATAGTCTTTGTGTAGGCTTTGAGAGTGTGTGTTGGGGTTATGATAATGTGTGTGTGGTCCAGTGAGAAATCAAAAACATGATACATTAAACCCATCTAACCCCTGGCTTGTTATGAAATTTCTGGTGAAAGAA
Organism: Clariallabes teugelsi; assembly: GCA_030014215.1. NCBI lineage: Eukaryota > Metazoa > Chordata > Actinopteri > Siluriformes > Clariidae > Clariallabes > Clariallabes teugelsi. Next base: position 24,571,627 of record JAQMYG010000015.1, read on the forward strand.
GTGTAAAAAGCGATTGACACTTCCAGAAGACTTCCAGCACAGTACGGTGATGAGACACTTGGATGCAGTAAAACATTTGAACGGTGCAAATGTTTTTAAAAAAAGGCTGTATGTCCGTGAATGATGATCCCGGCTGAGCCCACTGCAGTCGTTTTCGTGAACATTCAGCCGGTGAAACGCCTGATCCTTGAAACTCAACAGCGGCAAATTGTGTAAGAGACGCATCTGTCTGTGGGAACTGTACACACAATCACCAACACCACTTGCACGTTACAGGAACTCAGCTGGCTGTTATTGCTACATCCTGCATACAGTCCTGACATCCTGAAAAGCAATTTCCACATGTTTGGTCCCTTAGAGGAGTTCCCAGAAGGCCAGCGTTTTAAATGTGATGCAGGCAGTCCAATCATCTCTGGCATACTGAGAAAACTGGATGGTATCCAAGCACTAATTAAAAGCTGTGATAAGTACATTAGTGTAGCATGGAATTATAAAAGAAAACTAGAAGGGTAAATTTTCTAAAGAAAATGTGAGTGGTGCTTGCCGTTGCAAAACTTGGGCCTCTGGGCCTTTTATAATGACAGTCTACAGGATCAGTTGCTAAAGTGCTCTAAAGTGGTTGCTAGGGCGTGGCTTGACAGCTTCACAATGATCCTGAGAGACTGATTGGTTGACTGAGTAAAATGAGCCCGCCCCAACGTCTCTATGACAATGGGAGCCACAGCAAGGTTTAGTTTTCAAAGTTCCTCTGGACGTTACCATAGCAGGAAATGCAACTGTGAGCACTTCCTGTTTCAATGGGGAGTACCATAATATGTCAATGGGGCAGGTTTGGGCAACTCTTATACAACTTATACCCTCTTCAAGGTTTGCAAGCCTCTTCAAATGTGATAGATTTTATACATCTTCAAAATTCTTGCTCTGTGCTAGAATTCATCAAAGTTGATCTCAAAACCAATTTTTTGGGCGGTAAATTGCACGATTTGACACCTCTTTCATGGGTCTACGACAACTGGTACAGGACAAGTTATGCGCCAAAATTTGTACGGAAGAAGAATATAAAAAAAAAGAAGTAGAAAGATAACCCTGAAGATAATACATGTGATGCTTTGCTTTCCTGTATGACTTGAACGCCCCTCGTACTGTACATAACACTTGGGTGAATTTAGAGAGTATGATTTATTTTCTGACTGATGAAACCTAGTTATCTGTTTTTTTCCACAGTGCGTATAAATGGGACAAAAGAAGGCCCTAGTTGTATGGACAGAAACCACGGCTGTGCTCATATCTGCAGGGAAACTCCAAAAGGAGGCATCGCCTGTGAGTGCAGACCAGGCTTCCAGCTCACCAAGAACAACCGCGACTGCAAATGTGAGTAGAACTTCCTACTGTCCTGAAAGACTTCTTTGCAATTCTTGCAAAATTGATTGGTTTAGCCTAGAATAAGTGACTGATAAGTGAGAATAAGTGAGAATAATAAAATCTGCGTTTTTTGAAAAGGACTGCAAGATTCCCAAAGATTTCCAAACATCCATGCTCGTCCTAAACTCACCCATGATGTATTGGTGGTAATCTTTGGAGATACTGTAGTATGCCCCTGGGGTAAAAAACTTTTGGAGTTCATGCTGTCAGTCCTGTCTGGGTCTGCTAGATGGACTAGCTGGAGAACACTAACGCAGAAGTGTTATTCTACTCTCTGAAAAAGCCCGTAGAGGAAAGGTGGAACAGTAGAAAGGCAAGTGTAGACAAAGCTGTGGTGTGTTCTGTGTGTGTGTGTGTGTGTGTGTGTGTTTGGAGACAGGACCCTGCTCTCCTTCTGTCATCAGCTGCCTGCTCCAGTCGAAACACTTTTCAGTCTCACACTCACACTAGACACACTAGAAAAAATGTTCCATAGAGCCTTTTTAATACTCTGCATTTTCCCCCAGTACATGTTAACTATAAGGGAGCATTCGATTCCCAAACACTTTAGGCAAATAGACTACATAGAATGCCTGAAAATCAGTTAATACGGTGAAGTTTATTTGGATTATTTGTCGAGTCTATGTATATTTTTCTCTAGATAAAAAAATGGATAGATGCCCACTTTAACTCCCTAGTCACTTTGTCCGTGAGTAAAGTTCTGAGACAGTGATTGGGGATCATGATAAGAAGGTTTAATTGCAGGACTACCCGAGAGCCGTTGTTGCCACCATGAGCAAATCGCCTGAACTACTTAGCTGCAGGCCTGAATGTTTGAATTAATGTTTTAAGCCACATTAATAAACATCACCCGAAGGACTAGCATTATATACAGTGGCGCGGTCCTCCATGGCTGAACTGGCTTATGTTCGGCTGTTGGCTTATGTTCGGTATCAATTCCAATAGTTTGTGTTTGTGTTTGTCTGCTCAGTGACCTGTAACTATGGTAATGGTGGCTGTCAGCACGTCTGTGAGGAGACAGACCATGGGCCGCGCTGTTCTTGCCACATGAAGTTCGCCCTGCACTCTGATGGCAAGACATGTGTAGGTAAGTCATGGCTGTCTTCTTAGTGTTGGTCAATCTATCCAGGTAATACCTGGTTCTGTCTACCCCCTGATTTCTTCCCCCGCCCCCACACTTTTTCACCTGGTCAGTTAATCCAGAAATCTAGACATAAATCTGCTCCGTGCCCTCAACTAGACAGAAAGGTCATACAGTACATGCATCCAACCCCCGATCCCCTGACCCTATCTAGCCATGTCGGACACCTACAGTAATACTTCTTCTGTTTCCTGCCTCCGTTCTGTTCCAACCCTGACTGTTCCCATGTCTCCACCCACTAATTTTCCTTTCCCTTTTTCTTTAAGACAAAATTGATGCTCAAAACCTCAATTTACTACCCCCGACCCTCAACTTTAACTGACCAGGTCAAATTTAGTCCTTCCTCTCCATTTAATGGTTCAGGGTTCAGCTCAGTTGCTTAAGGCATGGACTGCGGTTCAGAGGGTTCCAATTTCAAACCTCACAACCACCAAGTTGTCCCTGTTGGGTCCTTGAACAAGGCCCTTAAGCCTCAACTTCTCAGAAGTATAATGAGATAAAAATGTAAGTCGCTCAGGATAAGTCCATCTGCCAAATGCCATAAAATGTAATTGCAAATACAGTAGTTGACTCAAGTAGTTATGGCCTGTCCTCATGTCCTGTCATTTCCCCTGACCATATTAGGGCAAGTAAGTCCTATACTTGCCCCTCATCCTTATTGTACCTGGCCAGGTGATACCCTTCTTCATGACTTTACACTTCTTTACCTGTTTCTTTTTCGAAGTAGAGCCTGGTTCTTTCCACTCATTTCCTACCCTTCAAGCTTACCAGGCGACCTCTCAGTACGGGTAGTTCCTCAGTTCTGTTTTCATATAGTTTGATCTGGATAGAATTTTAAGCATTTCTTGCCACTGAATTGTACAAAGCAAAGGAAGATTGGTTGACTGGTTTGCTTCTTTTCTCACGTCGCCTGAACCTTCACCCTAGCTCAGGAACTTGTTAGCTGATGATTATTGCTATTCCTATTTTTTTTTAATCGGCAATTAATTTTCAATTTGTATATAGTAGCAACGGATTGCATCTAAACATTGATGCAAGCTTAGCTCACATGAATTAGCCATTCTGTAAATGGTGGCTTTACCGCTGGACAACCGCAGATTAAACCTAATGCTGTGGTAAGTATGTATAAAAGCCTCTATTCAGTCAAACTTGTTTTGCCAGTCCTCAAGTCTAATGTTTATATGAAGTGTCTAAGTGTGTGCCGATGTGCTCTGTAGCTGTTTCTAATTACCATATTAAAAGAAAAATCTGATCTCAAACCAACATTGGCTTACATGAATGACCCTGTGACTGGGTTCAGTCTGTCCCTTAGAGTCCTCGGGTACCTGATGAGCGATGGGGTGTTCTGCAAAGCCGCTTTAAGTGTTCCACAATGTGCTCATTGTCCTATTGTAACGCTCCATTTCGATCCATACCATTCCAGTTACCATTAGTCCAGTCGCGAAAAATTATTTATTGGAATCCAGGGAGCCATAAAATGAAAGCTGACTACACAATCACTTATTCACTAGATTTGAGTAATATGTACATGATGGTATTTCAGACATATGCTCAGAATCTCAGCCAGTGCAGGAGCTATGCCTCTGCTTGCTCTAACCCAGCATGAGGCTTTTCTGCTCGAGCTTGCTTGTTTGATTTGCTTCCTCCTGACTTTTCATTGCCTTTCTCCCTTTTCATTCTGGTGATGCTGGTACATGTGCAATGATAGGAGACAGGGTTTAAAAAACAAAATCACTACTCGGTGATGGGTTTATAAAACTTAACATGGGATTTGGATTCATTGGTTTTTCAAGCATGGTTTGTTGTTTATCCAAATATGTATGGTGAAATTTTTGAAGGAGCCACATCTTCCGTATCCAACTACAGCAGTCCCATGTGCATCGTAACCGATCTCTGATTGGCACGTTTAATATGAAAGCAGAAAAATAACACGCACATTTGCCTTGATTAAACAGCGGTTTGGCTGTCCTCTTTCTTTTCCCTTTTCTCTGTTTCTGAATGGATTTAGCCAGACACCCTGCAATTAGCCCCTGGTCTCATTCCCCACAAACGGGACAAACACCGAGGGCAGAAGGGTCACTCGAGCTCCACAGGAATCCATGAGCCCGAAAACAGAAACAAAACAAGCCGGACTCAATAATGAGATTCCACACTAAGCCTTGTCATGACAGTGAGACAGCGTCAGAAGAGGAAAGACACACAGAAGAATGTTTTTTAAAGATCTGGAAAACATTTCGTTTCGTGTTTTGTGAATGTAACCTCAAGATTCCAAACCCTGAATCTGTTTTTTTGTTTTTTTTCTTGCTGGTCAGCTGTTTGAGGGTTTGGAAAGAGCCAGCCAGTATTTCTGTCAGTCAGCTTGTATTTCTGTCGTTCCGTTCACCAGACATTTCAGTGAGTCCATCCGACTGTCCGCAAATCAGTCTCCCGGTACGGTGTTTCCACATCGCGGTCACTAATTTTATTTGTTCGGCATATATCCGAGTTAGTCAGTCAGACGAGCAGTGTTTCTGTTGGCTTAGAAGTGTCTAAACTTGATGGATTTGTAATGAGACCACATCCTAAACCTATCTTAGTTCATAAAATCAGTATGAAATTCAGATTACTTCGTGGAACAGAAGCTTTCGTATCTCCTTTCCACCAGACAGTGCGGTGTGCCTCAGCACAATTGCTAAAACCTACCCAGAGCCACGAATCCCCTGGTCGAGTTCTCTGGAGATCTCTGTGGGGCGCCATATTCCGTGCAAGACTAGTGTTAACAGCTTGAGGAGCAAGGTAGGGGCTTCAATATCGAATGCGTTTTATCCATCATGACGCAGACGACCGGTCCAAAGTAACATAAAGGTTTTCCTTTAGATTCAGCGAAAATGCGTTCACACACTGCTACAGAAAACTGCTATCCTGTACCTTCAAGACGAACATAACTCATTCTCGTGATGGTGCAACAAAAAAACTTTGCACTTGAACAAGGAAATTAAAAGTTTGAATCCCAATCATGTTGAGTCCAAGAGAGCATAACTGACCAGGTAAGAGTGACTAGGGTATGAGTCTTTGTCTTTTTGTCTATCGAAGCCATCTGTGAGGTCATATATGAAGAAGAGAAGTCATTATTGATTTCCTCAGAGTGTTTTATGCTTGACGAGTCTCGGAGGAAAGCCGTAACCCTTCTCAGTCTGTAATCAGGGTGAGCTAGTGGGTTGGTTTTGGGAGAAACTGGTTCAAAACTAGGGTAACTATTTCAAGCTTCACTCATATGCCTATTTTGTACTCAGTACCTTTGGTTCCAGGAGGAGATCTTTATAACCCTG
>JAQMYG010000015.1:24586501-24596798 GCA_030014215.1 Clariallabes teugelsi
TAGAAAGAAATAAAAATCAGGAACCATCATGGAGTTAGAAAGTGTTCTAAAACTTTTGAACGGTAGTGTATATATGGTAGTGTAACCTTAATTTATGATTCCTCTTGGCATCGGCTGCTTTAAAAACCAAACTGAAAGCGGCTCCCTTTTCTTCTCGCTGCCGTCCTTGATAACATTCTTGGAACCCATGGTGCTGTGTTTTCACAAAATCTTGAAAAAAGTGGAAAACAAACCCACATAGAACAAAACAACTTTTGAATGGCTCCTGGATGTCCGCGTGACTTAGCCAGCGTTCTCTTTAGCTCATTTTGGTCACTTGGTTGGCGAACCTTCTTCGTATGCCGAGGCAAATTGCATGCAAAATTTTCATCGAAAAACTAAAATTCTGAAGGCTGTGTGTGTGCTTTTGGTGACCTGGAAAGACTAGTGATTTTTAATGCTTTATAATTATTACTATAAATAATGAATATGAAGCACTTGCAGGCCATGTGCCCGAAAAAGAAAACGGCAAAGAGAGAGGAAAACCACATGTGCTGTCACATAATAATTAGCAAAGGTCATGATTTCAGAAAAAGGGATTTCAGAAACTGATAAACATTCAAGACCGGAAATATGAGTTTCCTTCTAGTCCTATTATTATTATTAGTCTAAATGCTGGCTGATGGTTAAATATTTAAAGCAAAATTGGTTCATCTTCCAAAGAAACCGAGAAGGTCCTCGACCCACACCATCCACTTGTTCAGACTAAAAAGTAGTTCAGATTTTCATGTAGTCTCTCCATTATGAGTTGTTTAAAATAGGTAGTACTGCAGGTAAATGAGAAATAATCCCACTTCAAAGGGATAAAATTATCCTGACTCATCCATAGACATGGCATTTCCAGTATTTCTGAACAGTGAATGAATCTAAACAGATTTATGGATCACTTTCAGCCATGTGATTAACTATTGAGACAAAAATATAAAAAGCAGGCTTTAAGGTCTTGCTCATGATCCTAACAGAAGCTTTTTTGGGTTTTGACATCACAACCTTGTGTTGACTAAAATGAAAAAAATAATTATAATAATAAACCTGAATGACTTGCATGCCAAGCTTTATTATTAACATGTGAATGAACATATTTTAGAATGAAAAATAACCTGGTTTGTTTGAGCTTAATTCTTTCATCATGGTTTATTTTCTCTTTGGTTTCCAGTTTTTGACCTCCTGGTGTTAGTGCTGTCAGTAGGATACATCTCTACCTACCTCTTCCACCTATTCTTTCCGTCTCTTTAAAACAAATCAGCTTCCTGAGCTTCATCTTTCACACTAATAACTGCACCAACACCATCATTTAGCTCGCTAACTCCACTCCTCTCTGCTGTAATTCTCTGTGGCCACATTGCATTCTGGGACTTTGAGTTCGGAATTTGGACCAGTGTCTCCACTGCTTCATTTCTTTTGCACTGGAATATTCTTGCATACGTCTCAAACATGTCACTATTAATACATTTGATGTATATTGGGGTGGGTTTTTCCCTGCTGAACTTAATGTTGGAATGTTACTACCAGGCTTTGAGTCTTTTGTGATGAATCCAACTGCTTTATGTGTGTGTGTGTGTGTGTGTGTGTGTGTGTGTGTGTGTCTTCAGAGACTTGTGCAGTGAATAATGGAGGATGTGACAGCACGTGTCACGATGCTCTAACAGGAGTGCGCTGCAGCTGTCCGGTCGGATTTACTCTCCAGCCTGACCGCAAGACCTGCAAAGGTAATATATACACACACACTGACACACACACACACACTCATGCACACAGTCACATATCATTATTTTTTTTAATAAGGAACAAAAGGAAACAAATCGCTTGCAGCCCTGGCAGAACAAAACAGGAGCTCCGCTTCACGGCCGAGGGAGGGGAAAGGGACTCATTTCGGTCGAGACCATGACAATCCCTTTTGGAGATGGACGCCTCATTTAGAGAGATGATTCACTCTTAACCAGAGCCATCTTTGCAGAGTCAAAGCCAATCAGAAAAGGCAGATGATATATCGATCTCTTTCTTGCGAGAAGGCTTATTCCAGATGAACCACAAACTCTCAGGCGCCTGCTGGTATTAAAATGTCTGTCCTGTTCCGAAATGTTCCAGAACCCTGGCACGGGTGGTCATGTGGTAGATACAAATCTAAGAATATGTGTACGAGGGGGCGTTCAAGTCAAAGCAGGACTTTTGATTGTACAGAATAACAGAAGAGAGTAAAAACTCTCTTTATTTCTCTATATCATCCCATGCGACACTAATGCACTTATCCCAGTGTTTCACTAGTGCGTGGACACCATCAAGATAGAAGGTTTTCTCATGATCGGACTGCCGGAGAAACGGTGGCTCTCCAGGAACTCCTTTAATGACTTTTTCCAAACATGTGGAAATGGACTTGCTTGGAGCGAGGTCAGGACTGTACGGGGGAAGTGACAATAACTCCCTGTCGAGTTCCTGTAAAGTGCAAGTGGTGCTGGTGATCGATTGTGTTTACAGTTCCCCCGGGCACGAGTTTCTTACGCAAGTTGCTGACAAGTTATCTGACGATTTCCCATAGATTGATTGGGCGTTTCACTCGCTGAATGACTGCAGTTGGCTCCGAGTCACCTCGCCCCGGAATCATCATTCATGGACGTACAGCCTTTTTTCTTTAAAAAGTTTGCAGCGTTCAAATGTTTTACTGCATCTGAGAGTCCTGTCAACTTAATGTGCTTGAAGTCTTCCCATTATTCACCAGAAATTTCAGCGCAAGTCTCAGTTTGACCTGATCGCCCCTCGTATAACGTAATGCGTTGCTGGTATCAACATGAAGCCGTGACCTTTTTCAGATCCATTGACTAAAAGATTGCAATTCAAGCGTCTAAAGATGTGACACCAGTGTTGCTAAGCAACTGGGAGACATGGACAATGTAGAAATATACAGTAGCTAGGTAGCACATAGCCATTATGTCTTGTATTTATAAAGACAATGTAAAAATCCTTATAAAGTACCATTCAAAAGTTTGGACATAACTTCTAATTTATTGTTTTTTCCGAATTGTTTATATTGGAGAATTGAATTAAGATAAATTGAAAATTGCAGTTTGATCAGTCTGATCTGGCTTGGACTGGAGTATGGAGCAGAAGATTGGAAGGGGGGGAAAAAATCTGTTTCTTGTGAGACGTGACCTTTAAACAATCAACAGCACGAGTTAGACAGCAGTTCAGTGTTTATTAGATATTTCTAATAGTTTTTAATACTTTGAAAGAATTTCAATGCTTCTTAAAACAAAGCAGACAATAAACGTTTGTGCTACTGATTTCAATCGAAACTGCAATGCCCAAAAAAAAAACCTAATTGAAAGAAATCACTTGTCTGCTACCTCACAGCTCTAATGTCTGTTTTTTTTTTTTTTTAAACCTCCTCTGTTCCAGATATCGACGAGTGCCGCATGAGTAACGGCAGCTGTGATCAGATTTGCCGGAACACTGTGGGAAGTTTCGAGTGTAGCTGCAGGAAGGGCTACAAGCTGCTCACTAATGAGAGGACCTGTCAAGGTACAGTAGGAACCGGATTCTGGTTGTTTTACATTTAGTTCTCATGTACTGTACATGTAGTAGGATCCTTAACATAGTGTTGTAATATAGTTCCCCCCGACATCCCTTGTCTAGACGACGTTGTTTTTGAAAGTTAGAATGACTTTGTTGAGATAACGCTGAATGAACGACCCAAACAGAATGTTGCAAATACCACCTCAAAACAACAAAATCGGATATCAGGGCAGACCCAACAGCTTCCCACACACAGGGTGTGTATCCCATGTCACATATATCAGGGTTATAATGTTACCTGTCTGTTTCATTTCTTTCAGAAATATCACCATAGTGTGCATCTTTGCTGCCAGTGTATGGTGTGTATGTACTGTAGGTTAATAGATCTACACTAAACGGACAAAAGTATTTGTCCAAACCTGCAGTGACTTTGTATCCAAATACATATACTTCAATATGGAGTTGGTCCCCCTTTTTATAGCTATAACAGCTCACACACATTTGTTCTGTAAAGCATTTATGAGGTCAGGCTCTGATGTTGGAAAAGAAGGCCTGGCTCACAATCTCTGTTCCAGTTCATCCCAAAGGTGCTCGATGGGGTTGAGGGCAGGGTTCTGTGTTCGGGCCGGTCGAGTTCTTCCACACCAAACTCATCAAACCCATCAAAATCTGTCATTAACTAGTTAGTTTTAGAAGATATACTGTAGATATAGGAGTGAAGTAGGACTTTTGGAGCAGTTCCTATATACCAGCAAGAGACAAACTACAAGCGACTAGTGTGACACAGGGTCAGGGTCCTCATTTTTTGCGACCATACAGGGAAACCACCTTGGAACCGAGTTCACCTAACACATCAGTAAATTAAACCAGAGTTCATGGCTTAGCCAGCACACTCCATTACCCCGTTCCTTCATACAAAATGAGGTACTTCAGAAGTGAGAATCTTTCCCTGGCTCAGTGCCATGAGAGTGATGGAATAAATGCTCAGTAGGAGAGCAGGAACTTAGCCACTGAGCAAACAGAGGATCACGCTGGGCCATGCTGAGTCTAGCTGAGCTGCAGGTGTTGGGAATTAGAGCGAGCAATCTTCTCCACCTCCCCCAGCACACACACATCTGGAGGCCTCAAGAGAGCAGAAAGCAAATAGAAATCCTTCAGATTGAGAAGAGAGGATGGAAATTAAAGGAGGAGGGAAAACGATGGGCAAAAAGAGGAGAACAGAAACGAGGACATGTCTTTCGTTTTGTGCTTTCGTGTGGTCGTCAGTAAGCATATTGAGATAATCAAGAACTCTGCTAATTTCAGTGCTTGAAGTTCCAAGCTGTGTTGTTTCTGCTTTCTTTCACCATTGTTTCTTTTGTTGTTCAATTACATCGTTTTGCCTTCCCCTGAATGCTACCCATATTTTGTGGCGTGCCTTTTTGTTGAGTTCGATTCCGTTTAAGACATCAGCTTAGGACTTGTGTGTTAGAGTTGATGCCTTCCTACCGAGAGTGTAGCTCAGCTAAAACCAAGCTGCCAATCACGCCAACCACAAGCGCCTTTAAAACCGAGCCATCTAAATGCTGCGTGGAATATTCTTGTCAAACTGCAAAGAAAAGAAGCCACAAACACTTCCTGTTTTCCCTTCATGTCTTTCTGGACAGGACCTTGGTTGACATTGTGGAAGATTCAAGAAAATCCACTTCACCAAAAGTTGCAGTCTCAGATTGAAAAGTTGGCTAACTTTATTTACAGTCATTTGTGACTGTGCGTTTATGATCTCTAGAAGTAGTAACTACAAAACCTCGACATCCTTTTCCCCATATCAGACCTATCATTTAGACCCAGCATCTGTGCTCCACCCAGACTTTTGCTCCATGACCTGTGGTTGTTTTCTTTCCCCACTCCCCACTAGGTCACGGGTGAGAGTGTGGGAACATTGTCAGCACTTTAACCAAGCTGCTGGATATTACCTTATTACACTTATCTGAGCGTTGCTGTTTCTTTTCAAATGAAACAAGGGTAAGATTTCGATGGGGCAGAAAAGGTTCCACATGGGTTCTTTACATCCATAACGATTCTAGGTTTCAAAAAGTTTTTACTTGAGTCTTTTTTTAAATGCTTATACACAGAACCTTAAAGCCATGTAAGTTACTTTTGGTTGGTGTTCTCCATCGTATTCCTTTTATAACTTTCAAATTCAAATTCAAATCAAATTTTAATATGTCTTTTGCACAGAAAGATGCTTATGGTGTACCTTTAAACCTTCAGTGTAAAAAGCAGTTAAAGTCTAGTAATGTACATCACATCTTACACTATAAGCACATTTCCGGATAAAAGATGTACAGTATATTAAAAAGGTACAATAGCTAGCATACCACCCCAGCAACTAGAAAAGGTCCAGGTTTGTTCTCTCTTTCAGGGAGTTCTTTCCTAGAACTCTAAAAGAACCGTTTCTATGCAGAACCCTTTCTATGTTGTTCCAAAGTATACATAAAGTACCCCTGGCCCATTTTGAGAAGAAAAAAAAAACAGCTAAACTGGTCCAGGATGAACGTAATAAATAAGTAAGTGACAAACCCAAAGAAACACGTTCACATGGGAGCTTTGTTTCGAAGACCATATGTCAAGCATCATCAACTAACCACCGTGGCGTCCATGGTATGGCTTGGCATTGTGTATGTTTTTGGCAAAGGGTCTTAGGAGTAGGGGGGTATGCAAACTTTTGTAAGCTGTTGTTATCATAGGGAAGTGGTAGCTGTGGGCTGCCATGGGAAAACTCTTATCTTTATCCTGTTCTCCAAACAATGCTTCTTAAGTGCACCCTGAGGTGAGAGGTCAAACAAATCGCTTAGGTCAGTAGTTTCCCTCTATTTGTACCAGGTACTTTAATAAAAGCTCCCTTTAAGATTCTTTACTTCCTTTGTCTTTAGAGGAACCCATAAAGAACTAGTTGCTGGTTTGGATCCACTTCACTTGTCACTTTGTATGGAAACATTACTGCAACTTAATATAGATATGTATTGGGATATCGATCAAGATAGTCATGGTCTGTTCCAGGATAGCCTGTTCCCCCATTTACAGGGCAAGACACCCATCGTAATACGCTGTTTAGGATGAAAATGTTGTGAGAACCGTGTGAAGTTGTAATTAGAGTTACACTAAGTGTATCACTAAATGACCTTCACAGTCTACAACCCTTTACCCTTTTCCAGAATATCCCATAGGTATTTGGCACTGCTCACCACCTCCATCCAGGGGTTAAAGTGGTCCAGAACGGTCCGGAACGGCATTCTGGCTTCGGTGATGAATAAATAAATAACCGTCTTGACAGTTCATACCAAAGAAACTCAAGCACTACGATCTCAGATCTTTGGTTCATACTTATGTTAAGCAAACTGTTAAATAATTTTTTAGCGTTTTGCAATCTGATTGCAGATTGGCATTCCTTCATGCTCATACCATCGAGATCAACAAATCAGAATGTAATACTTGCCGTTACATTACTGTCAAAAATTCCCAGGCTATTTTGAAGTGAGACACACTCTCTGTCAAAAGTTTGGACACTAAAGTTTCTTATTCCAAATTCTTTCTGATTTTAATTTCTTTCTACACTGTCAAACAATGATGAAGGCATCCAGAATATACAATATTCTCCCTTGAACAGTTGATATTGAGATGTGTTTGCTGCTGTAAAGTCTTCATAACGGCTCTAATCTGTGGTGCTGTTTGTTAATTGGTGATTTCTGAGGCTGGTAACTCTTAAATGAACTTCCCCTCTGCAGCAGAGGTAAGTTGTGGTCTTGCTTTCCTGAGAAGTTTCATCATTTCATCATGAGTCATGCAAATGCACTTGACAAGACTGTTCTTGCAAGAATCGTTCCAGAACAGTTGACTGTTGTTGTTGTTGTTGTTGTTGTTGTTACTTAATTACCTAATGCCATATTTCATAGATTTAAAAAATAATCACTACTGTTCTAGAATGTAGAAATCCAAATTTGTGTCCAAACCTTGGACTGGTACTGTATATTCCCCCTCTGTATAACCGCTACACTGGGTTTTATGGTTCCCCCACCTGCCAAATCCCCTTTGCCTCCATCATCATAATACCAGCTGAGGGAATATGTCTTGGAAGAGCGGTGCTCATGTCTTTAACTACAGCTTCAGAATATCAAGGCCAAGGTGCACTAAAGTTGCTCTGGTTCCACATCATGTCGGACAGCTTAGGTTATGCACAGATAATGATAAATCTTAGCAGAGATTTGGCTTGACCTGTTGCGGAAATCTATTAGAGAGATTTCCGAATACAACTCCTTCTTGATGCGAAGATCCCTTAAGGAATCATTTTAAGTGCATTCCATAAGCCAGAGGTAATCTTATAATTAGCAACCATATACTCATATAGTAAGAGTTTTACTAACGTGGCTAACTACCTTGCTTGGATTTCGAACACTTCTACAGTATACAGTAAGCCAGGATTTATACCAGCAAAAGAGGAGAAAGGTGTTCCAGTCAAGTACTTATAGAAAGGTCATTCTTTCATTTAGATAAGCTACCTGAACTCTGTGTTACACACTTGACCTTTTGCTAATCCTTTGAGAGCAAGGTGAACGCCTCAGCCTAAACAGAGACGGCTTTTGAGCTTTGAATGCTCGCTAAATGCTCTGGGTGGAACATGTAAACAGAATTTTTGCTTTATCTGGTGTTGACCATCCCCCTGGTTTCCTGGCTGTCATCAACCCTCAGCTTCAATCAATCAGGATGGGGCTTGTCCTTCGCCACCTTGCTGAAGATCTGGACATATTCCTTAGCCATTGCTAAACCTCCCCCACACTGTCCTTAGCAGGCTATTCAGACTTGCCCCTTATCTGATTGTGCCCTCATATTCTTACGAGAGTCTGATAGAGCCCATATCACTGCTCTGTAAACAGACTAGTTGTTAGCTTTTTTTTCTCAGATGGCTATTGTTTCACATCAGCAGTAATTAAGATTAGCGGCTAGCACAGTTAGCATGATGGGTGCTAAGGCACGATGATGAAATTCTTTCTCAGTGGAATCTTTCTTACTCACCCCTCATGTCTCTTGCTCTTGTTGATGATGGATTCCCTGGACCCACTCAGTTTGGTGCCAAATCTCGTATCTATCTTCTCAAACATCCCTGTGCTAGCTAGCACGTACACAGGTCTACTGCCACCTATCCCGCATGTACCCACATTTTTTCCACTCTCCCTTTCCCAAAACAAGAAGCCCTTCATAATGATGCAAGATCTTCACAATTCATCTTTTTTTTTTTTTTTACTTCTTTTGGGTTATGCGATTGCTACACAGACATGACCCACACAATTAACAAATTCACTGGAAAGGAATGGAACATGGTTTGGAAGCATTGAAATCAAGTGAGCATTTGGCCTGCTGGGTTACAGGATTTTGGAGGAGTATTTGAGGATGATTGATGTATCTTGAGGGTCAGAAAGCGAGCAGCTGGATCCACTGGGTGTGGAAAACTGTCAGTGGTACCCTGCTGTCCTTCTGAACCCATGCCGGTCTCTGCGGGGGAAACAAAGACCAGGCTCACTTAATGAATCTGCCAACAGCTCGTAAAACATTTCTGATGAAGCTTGAGAGATCTGGGCTGGGAAAAATGGAAAAAGGGTGTTATATAACACAGCCGGTTTGGTCTAGACGGCACAGCGGTAAGAGTGAACTGGATAATGTTGTTTAATTGTCTAAAATCAACTCAAGTTTTGTAAGCACCACTACCCGAATTGTACAGTGTCGGTTGTTGAAAGCTAAATGCATGCTTGGGTTTGTTGGCTTACACTACGCAATAGTTCGCATATTTGAGCTTTCAATACATCAGAAATCATGACCTTGGTAATAAGTAGCAATTTGTAAAAATCTGAATCATGCTGCAGGGAACTGAAATGTTTACACACATGTTTGAGGGTCATAGATTTTCTTTCCCAAATTATAATTTGTATAAGCAAGTCCATCTGTTTGTCGAATGGCTAGTCTTTAAGTACTATATAATAAAAAATTGCTCCAAAGCAATTAATACAGTATTTTACCTGGTCTTTCACATGAGACGAGACTTATTTATCTCTTTTTCAGCGTCAAAGTTTATTAACAGCCTCATCCCAGAATGATAGAACCTACAGTATGTATTGTATCTATTATATATGATTATATTGGACCATGACATTTCTGCCCATAAATACCATCTATCTAGACACATTCCTCCAAAATAGATTAAGGGTAGTGATGGCAACAGTAATGTCAATGCTATAGGTAGTGTATCATCTAATCAATTATCGGTACAGTTACAGGGTAATGCTTAAACTCACTGACATCTACTGTAGCAGTTTTTTGTCCTAGTGCACTTTCATTTTCCAAGCAGGTAAATCTTTCCAATGCGTCATGACCAAAAACGACAAAAAAAAAAAAGACAAGTCACTTATTTGGCTTTGCTGAGTGAGTGCCTGAAGTGGAAAATGAGTTTATTTTTATGAAAAAATGATTATACAGTAATTTTAGTTTAATGGACTTTTTGCTAAAAAGTTGTAGATTATTGTAGATGGTTAATGTAGAAATGATTTACAGATGATTTATATATGACAGATTTTTTTTTATAGCCACAGCGGTAACAAATTAAAAGAAAAGGGGGTTTCTTGATTATTGTGTATTATTTAAATATATATATACAGTACAGGCCAAAAGTTTGGACACACCTTCACTCATTCAATGTGTTTTCTTTATTTTCATGACC
>JAQMYG010000015.1:24630395-24645374 GCA_030014215.1 Clariallabes teugelsi
TGGGGAAGACAGCATCTAAACATACCAGTTCACCATAATACTCTACGTCCATGAGTCCCCCAGATCTGCTCCTTTAAGGCAAATCTATTTACAAAAATGTTTGGCTAAATAAATTGGTTTTTAGCCTGGATTTAACCACTGAGACTGAGTCCCAAACATTAATTGGAAGACTATTCCATAACTTTGGGGCTTTGTAAGAAAAAGCTATTCCCCCTGCTGTAGTTTTCATAATACGTGGTCCTGACAAGCAGCCTGCATGTCAAAAGTACATATAACAGTTTATCAGTTTTAATTTTGTCATATTATAGCTTGATCTGATCTCTTTTTACAATAATAATAAAATGATCATAATCATCATAAATATGATCTTAATATAAGCTAAGAAAACACACAAATATTGTTACAACAAAGTATAAAACTTTACTAAATATTCAAGAAAATGACTGGATTTTGAACAGCATTTTGAAATTAGAGAATTTATGTTCATACAAACAGCAGTTTTGATAGTTTTTAAAAATACAGACAGGACAATGTAACAAAGATAATTAAAATATATTTTAGATAAACAATCAACTTACATAAGAACATTCGCACAGTATGTATGTGTCACCTGTGTATAGGAAAATATCCGACAATAGGGTACATCATAAATTTTAATGTACATTCGCATAAGAACGTTGTGTTCTCTCCTTACAGCTGTAAAGTGTAAAACTTTTTTTTAACAACTTTTAAATCTGATTTCTGAAATAAGATTTCGGTGAAGAAAACAAATTCTACAATATGCAATCATTTCCGCAACCAATTTAAAAACAAGCATGACAGATTAGGCAATTAAGAAGTAATATTGGTTAAAAAATCTCACACAAATACACAGAAATGAATATATTATGCTATATTTTTTTTGCAAGTAATAGACAAGTAATAAAAGTGCAGCAAAACAGCAAAACTGCTTATTATATTATAATATCAACATAAAAGTATATTTTTATATTACATATATATTATATAAGATATTTATAGATATAACTATATTTGATGTATGCTTCTTAGGAAAGTGTCACAGAAAATTCACGGATAAAGCTTGTTAATGTAATCAGATGAGCAGGTTATAGCTGAGTTCTTGTCCAGCCAAATCCCTCAACGAAGGACATCTGGAAAATACGTGTAAAAGAGAAAATGATGAAGAAAAAAAAGACAAAACAAAAGGTATTCAAGACACAAACGTTATATATAATAAAATTTTACAAATAAAATTAATTTAAGTTAAAGATGTCCAAAAGAAGGGACTGAGTAATATTCAATTAGGCTAGAAAAGAACATATAATGGAGAATATTTTTTAAACCAGCGGGACAAAATCATCTTTGCTCCTCTTCCGTTAATAAAATACAGCAGTACCTCAGAATACGAATTGAATCCGTTCCAGAGACGGAATTTTGTATTGCGAAACACATTTTGCCCTACGAAATCATGTAAATGCACATAATCTGCTGAAGCCACCCAAAATATTACCAATTTCCAAAACTATAATCATATTTTCGAATATTAAAAAATCACAACATTTAGAAAAGACACGTCGATGAAGTAAAATATGAAATAAACGATTATTAAACCTCACTTAACATTAATTAATCCAGTTCGGCTGGGTTCATTCGCTCGTTTGCCGAAAATGCTTTGTATGCCGAGGCAATTTTTTTGCAAAATTTCAGTTCTTTAGGCGAAAATTCATGAGGCGGGGAGTCCGTATGCCGAGGTACCGCTGTCAATAATTATACAAATTAATTTACCTTAATTGTAATAAAATGAAAGCATACCAGAAAACACAATGAGGGAGTCTTGGCTTCCACTGTCCATCTGTCCCACAGGTGATGACAGCAGGACCGGACAATCTTCTTCCTGGAGAGCACATGAAACTCACAGAGTTCCTAGGACGGTATACAGATCTACTTCCATAAGTTATTACCCCAAACATCATGTGGGGTCTGGGGCAGGTAACTGAAAAGGATGAGGAAAGAGATATTTTATAGAACAGTCAAATGTGTAGAAAGTAGTCGTATAAAGTTAAATATATGCCCATAAAACACTCACTGTTGTCTATTTATTAGTGTCCAAGAGATATATTACCTCATGCTTTGCCTAAAGTGTGCTAAAACTATAATTACATTAACAAACATGTTAGGTCTATATAATATGTAGCATATATTATTAAGCAACCTGAATAACATCTGAAATTCGTAACGAGTTGAAACACAAGCGACGACTCAAAATACAAAACCAATACAGTCGACTCTAAAGGACTCTCTCATGGTCGAGCATGATGTGTGTTGTCTTGTGCTAACCTTCACACCGAGGAGCCGACGCATCCCATGTGCCCTCTTTGGTGCAGACGATGTCTGAAGCACCGATAATCTGGCCAAAGTGACACCTGTATGATGCTACGTAACCATATTTTGCTATTCCGCTTGTGTCGAAAAATAATTCCGCACCTGGCACCCGAGGAGGCTCAGGGCACTGGACCACTGTAAAAAAAAAAAATACACACAGCATTAAATAAACACACACAAAGTACTGTGTAACATTTTATTTATCAGCACTAAAATGTAGGGTTGGGTCCAGAAACCCACTGCCAATATGGTATCTATATAACCATATTGGTATCAGAACGCAGATTTCGGTGCCACTTTAATGCTGAATTGATCGATTAAAATATTTGTCCTCTGGTTCTCTGAAACGGACGCAAGAAGCATCATCACCCACACCGCACGTGAAAAATTATTTTCGTGAGAAACTTCACGTAATTGAGAGTCGTATAGCTCTGATAGAACAAATCCAACTCATCTTTGCAGTAACACGAGTGTACATGCTGTTTTCATATTCCGACTTCAAAGCACAACTCGGAAACTGAGACTAAATACATTTGCACTAAAGGCAGCAGGTAGCGTTAGCTCGCTAAGGCTAAACACGCTTAAATTAAAATACCTAAAGCTAAACGTTCTAAAGCGTAGCTGTATAGCTGATACCATGACGTGCAACAAATGTCTTTCAACAATTGTGTGTAAAGCAGGAAAACACATCAAACCTAATGAAACATTTGACAGTTAAAAGCAGAGACACGCAGCGTGTTTAACAGCTTGCAAACATCTGCTGGCTGTGTGTGTGTGTGTGTGTGTGTGTGTGTGTGTGTGTGTCCGGCCCCAGTCAGACCAACACTAGTAAAGTCAGGAGAGGTGTCATATTTTTTTCAAGGCAAATATGGTCAGATTTCTGCAGAAGAATGGCTGAAATTTTAATTTGGTTAGTAGCGCACCAAGAATATCAACGACTTTGCTGTTACTGGTGTTAAATTATTGTAGTGGAGTTAGGTAGTATAGACATTTGTTGTGTTTTTTATTTACTTATATTTATGTACATACTTTAAAATTTTAATCTATAGTTTTTTTTTCTACCACTTTTTGTGCCTTTAAAAATATATATAACAGTTCAGGCACCTTTTAGGCACCAGTACCCTTTTAATAGTATTGATTTGTCACAGGTATAATAAACGATCCTCAACCCTACTAAATGTACTCGTGAGTATACTGTATATAACCTGAACGTGTGCTGCAGAAACATGGTTTTACATTTATGGTGATTCATGTGTAAATCAATAGATTTCTCACTACATTTTTAACAGAAATCTGAAAAGAAAATATTGAAGTAGAATTTTAAAAATGAAACCAGAACATTTTCTGTACAGACTGGCAACCATTTATATAAAAACTCAAATACTACAACATTGTAAGTTCAATAGGCGATTGCTTTCTAATATAAGAGAAATCAATAAATCTACTGTGGACTCAATTTGGAAAATGATGATCATTTGAGAGCGATGATTAAAATTAGTACAGAAAACACCACACACACCCTCACACACAGGCGCTCTGCCGTCCCATCCAGCTGCTCTGCAGAATCTCTTACTCATACCGACCAGATTGTACCTACACACACAAACACATACACACACACACACACACACACACACACACACACATCAACAAGATTCCTTGTAAGAGACAGTGTTAGTATGTGGTAAAAATGATGCTGAATAAAATCAGGCATGTTAAAGAACAAGCCAAAAAACAGATTTGAGGAAAATAAACTGTTAAAAGTTAAAAGACTGTGGAAATGCTTCACCTGTATAAACAAAACATTTCTGAGTAGTTAAACCTTGTTAAAAACCAAGTTAAAAATGACATGTAAAAGCAACAATTCACAATCCACCCGTGTCTTTTAATCCACACACTCGTGCCCGAGTCTTACCCTTCATTGCAACTGGCTGTAACCGTGTCCCCGAACAAAGAGCCTGTGTAGTGATAACGTCCGTTTTCAATCTCACCGGCCGAGCCGCATTTTTTCTCTTTGGAGGACAAGAAAGACATGGTGTGTGTGATGTGATGGTGTGTTTACATATTTACACATAAATATAGAACACAACTATTTTTGACTTGAAATAAACTATGCTGAATCAGTAATCCATTAAATGTCCATACGGTTTAGAAGTTGTATCAATGTGTTTTCTATCGCAGCAGCTCTGACAAATGCTGTAGTGCAGCTGCTAATCACGAGTTTATACTAATGCACTTGTTCGAATATGTTTCTGTTTAAATTCTAATTACATTTATGGAAGGAGTCTCCAGTGTCAGAAATGTTGTAGCAGTCCAAGTTTTAAAAAATTTGGCTTGTTTATAGCTTTACATCTTTAAATGTAACTACTGTATGAACTAAATGATGAAAAAGAATGATGTTTAATTCATACAGAATTACTGTATTATTAAATAAATAAAACACGTCAGGATATTAAGGACAACGGCAAAAATCAGACAATTAAAAAAACGTCCACATACTTTCACAAATCAGTCCTAAGTTGGTCCACCGGCCATTCCTGCAGTGTGTGGTGCTCGGCCCTCGGACCATGCGATAGCCGTGATTACATCTGAAGCGCATGGCGGTAGTCGGCTCGTAGTCCCTCTGGTTACTGTACACGGTGTGGGCATTTGGGACAGACGGTGGACGCTGGCATTTACCTGGAGGACAATTCAAATAGATTTCTCACACATTCTGCTCATTTCATATGGGTCAGAGGACCGAACTCTACTTCACTATTGAGTATCTCTCAGATCAGATCTCTATGAACAGTTAAGAAACTCACAGTATGACACTCTTCAGTTAAACTGGTTGATTTTAAAGAATAAAAAGAGAAAAACGTTTCAAACTGTTAAGGTCTTTACACACCAGGAATGACACGAATGAATGGTAGGAAAGGGGGGAAATTTCTGAGGTGAAAAGTCTAGAGTCTAAAGTCTAGAGAGAGTACGCCACAAAATATTAGAGTAATGCTAATAAACACAACGTCTCTCAGCAGGACTCAATGTGATCCATATTCTGTCATGATTCTCAGATACTGTACAGTACATGGTAATAAACTGTTATATTGTTTGACATTGCTCATCATTGTATATTACACTCGGACTGACCGACCGATAACCAACAAACAGCAAACTTACACAGCTGTGTGGATATATGTGAAGTCTACACAGTACAAGAATTAAATGGTTACTACAGAGTTGGGTATCAGCATCCCGTTGTATAGCATAATGAAGCTCTTTAGCTATCTGTCTCCACACCGTGTCCTTTTATTCACCGTCTTTGGAATTTTAGTCCTTTTTATCGCTATAAACGATAAAAACGAAAACGAAAGGGTTTGTCTGTACATTGGTCAGAACTTGCTCTTTCAATGATACCTTTACGTTTCATACATTGGACGACCCGAAACCAGTCTCAGAAAAAATTCTGTGATGCTAGAAAGAATTTGATAAAACTTCTGCAGTACTTAGATACCTGCCTGAAGTTTAACCTGCACCATACGTAAGTGAAATCTAAATGTTGAGTAAAAGTGATGTAATGTGTCGGATTTAATAATCTATTTTAAAATAAGCTACTAATGCGCTACTGTCTCAATGT
Organism: Clariallabes teugelsi; assembly: GCA_030014215.1. Lineage (NCBI taxonomy): Eukaryota > Metazoa > Chordata > Actinopteri > Siluriformes > Clariidae > Clariallabes > Clariallabes teugelsi. The sequence goes on from JAQMYG010000015.1 coordinate 24,636,394, forward strand.
AAACAAACACCTGCACCAATAGATATTAATTAGAAAAGATAAACTGAATCTTTTTACTGAGATTAGTTCATATTTTCACTTTGGCTGAAATAACAGCGCTGATGTGGTATAAGTGAATTTTAACACGCTGGAGACGTTTTAAGATAAAACTTCAACTTCATCCGAACTACTTTTTCCATTTCTCATCTGTGATTCACTCCACGATTATCGAACAGGGAGTGTATTTGTCTGACCACGTAAGAAGGACAACTTAGTGTAAACAAGGTGTAAGATACTCAACCTTACAGAATGTGATTTCTTTGTATTAATAAGTATCACTGATTACATTAAAGATCATCAGATTATTTTTAGCTTTAACCTTTTAACTATTTCTACAAACTCTTCAGTTTAATGACTGAAACAGTGGTCCTCATTGTTGAATGTATTTAAGTGACATTCCAGCAAGCTGCATTGTGATTGGTCAGAGGGAATCCTGTTGCTAGCAAAAAAAAAAAAATGCATGAATAATTCACCTCAGGTGTGTAAAGACTGTAAGTCCTAAAATCAAGTCCTCTCATCTCTTTCATGGTCTAAGGTATGAAGCACTTTTGGCAATCTGTTTTTGTAAATATGGTTTATACTGGACAGAAATTAAGTGCTCTACAAAAAGGAAGGAATTTCCAGATATACCGTACTGTGGGAGGATGACTGTAGTAGAGATTAATCCCCACGCTTGGAGATTCTCCAATATCAGAATCTCCTGAGGATTAGTCTTGACTTACTTTCACAATTCGCTTGACTCGGATTCCAATTTCCAGTTGTGTCACAAATCAGAAAGTCGGTGTTCCCAGTCGGACGGAATCCATCGTTACAGGAGTAGGACAGGGTATCTCCGGGTTCGTATGTGTCCTTTATTTTGTAAAAGGTAGCATTTTTATTGTTCATGAGTGGCTCACAAGTTACTGGTCTGTGAGAGGCTGGAGAGGCATGAGAGAGAGAGAGAGAGAGAGAGAGAGAGAGAGAGAGAGATTAATAGTGTTAATAATGTTGCAAGAATGCAATAAAAAAATTGTCTTCCAATTAATACAGTAAGGAGAACTGGTAGGAAATGGGAACTATACAGTATATATATTTATTTATATTTATTGCGTTTCTGTGTGTGTTTGTCTGATTATGTGATGCCACACACACTGTGTAATACTGTACACAGTTAATAACAGTGATAATAACCCAATCCCAAATCCAGTTCATGAATGCTGGTCCTGATTTTCAGCAGTCATGCACCAGTGACCTTTGCTCATCCAATCTCCAGCGGGAAATCTCCTTTAGCACCGTTCCAGTTCCTGTCATTTTGTTGGATGTCATTTTTCGTCCTGAGATTATTAATAGTGTAAATCTCAAAACCCCCTCAGAGAGTGCTAACATGATACAGTGCGTCTCACTCCAGTGACATCATCCGTGTGCTAATAGGCTTATCGTGAGGACAGAAAGCAGCCTTGAAAGTCAGAGGACGATAAGGAGCTACAGGCTGTCGCTGTGATACAGATTGAGAAAATATTTTGAAATGAAGAGAGACTAGTCATTCAAAAAGCATTGCTGATATTAAAAATATCAAATTAAACAGAACACTAGAGATTACTGCTTATCTGTGTTATGGCTCTGGTGGGGGTGTCTCTTGGGGTGGGGATTTCTTCATCAGGGTCATCTGACTAGACTGGCAATTTTGATTCATACACATTTTCTCACATTTCCATAATTTTTGGTTGTGTAAAGCTACTTTGTGACAATGATTATTTTTTAGTGCGCTATACAAATTACATTGAACTAAATTGAATTTCTGGAACTACAGAAATTCTACACAGGGACAAAAATCTTCAAAGAAAACTCATCTATTACAGTAGATTTACATTAACGTGTGTGGGATTTTAAAGATATTTACTGTTAGTCAGAAATACAGTACAAAATATAATCTATTGCATTTAAAGTCATGACATGAATATGATGCAGACTTGCGTTGTGATACCATAGAAATCAACTCTTACCTCTTTGTGTGAAGTTCAAAATGATAACATCATCCACATTGTAATTTTAATTGCAATGTTTAACATGAATAGCAATGTACACACTTACTGAGAGAATAAACTGAAATTCAGACTACACTAAAATTATATCACTATTATAGATTAGATTAATTATTCTTAATTGTTGGCCTCTACATGTTGATAATTCCTTAAATTATAATTTTTTATTTAAAAGGGGATCTTACCCACACAAATAGGAACGTCTCCACTCCATCCATTAAGCAGGCATTCTCTAATGGGCTCTCCTTGAAGAACGTAGCTGAGCGATGACATTGAATAGCGTTAGCAAAAGTTTTTCAGATTAAAAATAGAAAAAGCATTAAGTAGAGAGATTAAACTCACTTATTCTTGAAGCTCAGACAATACACTACTAGTACTGTACTAGGTCTTAACTGCTATAGAAGTTCATTGATTATAGATTGAAAGGCGTTGATAGCGATAGAATCGATAAAAGAAATTAAATTAAAAACATACAAATGATGTAACTGGTGATGAACTTCTGTGATCGTTATGTCTGCCAGGTATTTATTTAAATCATACTTCAACTTAAGGAACGTTTTGGAGGGAAATTTATCCATAATAATGAATTATATAGGGTGTAGACAGACCTGAGGCAGGAATCGAACCCTTGACCCTGAAAGTCCACGGTCCTCACCACTACTGCCTTAACTTAAACTTTAACAAAACTTAAATGACTGACGGATGAGGCACAATGTCAGGACTAAAAAAATTATCACTTTGCATGTTTGTGAGAACAATAAGACACGACCTTTGCAGAGTCAAAGTCTGACAACATTTTGATAAACCTGTCCCTCAGCAGAGTTGGACAGGGGAAGAGGAATTGGTGCTATTATCGGTGCTTACTGTATTTGAAACTGGGAAGTTGTTTGTTGATATAAAATAACCAGCTTGTAGAATTTCACTGCATAATTTTAATTCTTTGATTAATTTACGTGAGCCAGCTCTTTCTTTCCATTACCCTTCATTGCACTCTGCATAGGCTTTGTCCCCAAAGGCGTTGCCCATCTGCTTGTATCGTCCGTTCGGGATCTCTCCAGCAGAGCCGCACTTTTTCCCTGTTAAAGAGAGTCAAAAGGTGAGCATTCATATATATTTTTGCTTTGGCACTGCTTTGGTGTTGCTCTGACTCAGCCCTCTATCCATACAATGTGGCCCTTGTCAAAGTCGCTCAAATACTTTTACTGTGCATTTCAACACATCAACTTGAGGAAAAAGGTTCACTTGTTCCCTATAATATATCCCACCCACTTGCAGCCGATAAATTGTGATAGTTAGACGACTGAGTCAGAGCAACTCCAAAACTGCAGTTCTTGTGGGACGTCCCCAGTCTGGTCCCTTAGATTCAGGAAAAGGTTAATTATATATGTTTATTTAAATAAATAAATGAATAAATAAATAAATATAACGAAAATGCTCCGAACTTTAAGGGCTATTGCTACAGTAGTTCCAATAGAAAGGTGTTGGAACACCCAGGCTGATAAGTGTGAATATATACAGTATGTAGTAGTTTATGGTATACTGTACTTTTATTGATTTATTTGTTTGTTTTTGCTTGTTGTAAACTCTTACTCGTGCACTGCAGCTCCACAGGACTCCAGTGTCCACTCTGACAGAAGGAGAAGCGATCACCCGTCCTGGTCATGTAGCCGAGCCCACATTTATACACCACTCTGTCCCCGGTGTTAAACTCCCACTTCCCTGCATACCGCTCATCCAGGAGTTTATCCGGGTACACAGGAGGAGAGCCACAGGTACTGCCAGCTTCTGACACTGGAACAAACAAACAAACAGATAAACAGACTGACAGACAAACAGTACGGTTCATTAGGGATTTACCTGGGCAAATCCCTGGAGATTTCTCGGTATGACATCAATACAGGTCTGTACTTAAGTCCGGTTCTTTCAGATCAGTTACTGTTTTAACAGAATACGAACAATTTGAAAATTTGTCTTTACTACAACACACTAAAACTTTATTGGATAAGGTATAGTATTTATTGAAAGGTACATGACATGTACTGTAGGTCAGCCTTTCTGGATCAGTTCAAGAACAGTATTGTGTCAAGTGCATTTACAAAAACCATCAAGCTCCATGATGAAACTGTCTCTCATGAACACCTTCCCAGGAAAGCAAGACCAAAACTTACCTCTGCTGCAGAGGAGAAGTTCATTTAGAGTTACTGTACCAGCCTCAGAAATCACCAATTAACAAACAGCACCTCAGATTAGAGCCGTTGTGAAGGATTTACAGAGCAGACGTAGCAGATATACATCTCAATATCAACTGTTCAAATGAGATTATTGGGTATTTTCAACGCCTTCCGTGTTGTTTTACAGTGTAGAGAAAAATAAATATCAGGAACGACCATGGAGTTAAAAAATTATCCCAAATTTTTGAGCGGTAGTGTGTGTTGTATTGTAATAACACGTCTTATCTGTAATCTGTAACCTGTCTTATCTATTTTATTATTGTTGAACATATCTATTCATAATCTGGAATTCACCGTATCGTTTTCAAGGAAGCTGTAAATGTATCATGGAGGAAGAAAGAAATAAGAGAAGTAAGCCTTGAATCTAGCCTCGATTAATCAATTTTAAACATTAACATCCTACAAATTCCTTTCTACGAAAAGTTGAGGGATTAATTTGGTCATTTATATACTTAGATATATGTCTAATTGGCAGTTGATTGTGGATTTCTAATGTGATATTTTGAATCAATTTTATAACAACGGGTCATATGATTGTTTATGAAAATAAAGAATCACGCTAGGTCGTTCCTTTCGTTTTGTTACTGGTGTGTTTTCCAAGTACTTCTTCCTCCTTCCTCATCTAGGTGTGTACTTTAGCTTTAGAAAACTTTAATGAAGAGTTCTGTAAGTGATTGGAGATTTAATGTGGTGATATTAAAATGCTATTCATATAAAATACAGGAAACTTCAGGACAGAATTCCGGTTTTGTCTCCTAAATGAATAATAATAAATTATACACACAGTCACGCCTTACTGATCACAGTAATTTTGTAAATAAATAAATAAATAAAAAATAAAAAAAATTTAAGTATAAGCTAAAACAATAGGAACAAACGGGTGGCATATTTCAAGTCTTAGTTTGCAATAACTTTTATTAACTTGCCATATTGTTATCAATTTGGTATAATTTTTTTCTCTTTAAAATGAAAGCATGTTTTTTATTTTTGTAACATACCTACAGACAAACAGAAACACAGACAGACAGACAAAAAACAGGCCAAAACAGACAAACAGGTAAACATTCAGACAGACAGACCAAAACAAACAGACAGACAAACAGGTAAACATACAGACAGTGAAAGAGACAGACAAAAACAGACGTAAACAGACAGACAGACCAAAACAAACATACAGACAGACAGACAATCAGGTAAACAGACAGACAGACAAACTGATAGACGCAGCACGAAGTAAACTGAAACGTCACCAAATCCTGGAATACCATCAGGGCTCGAATTTAGCATCCATGCTAAAGTTTTTTTTTTTTTTTTTTACTCACCCACTACGTGCGCGAAAAAGTGCGCCAAAATCACACAGGTCCACGACATTCCCGCCATCTGCAGCGCTCTAACTGAACAGATTCACTGAACAGTCGGGGTTTTGGAGCCAGTAAAAGTGACCTGACGTTAGACGGAGGCGTGTCAAAGTCCAACCTTCTATTTTACACACACCCACTCTCTCCATCACACACACAAAACCTCACACACTCTCTCTCTCTCTCACACCCACACACACTCACAAAGCTACTGTACGCGCGCAAGGTTAAACACAGGCACGCGCTTATGATAGAGCGCGCAGCCCTCAGGTGATCCGTTACCGCCGCCGTGGTGGTAACAGATTCCGCGCGTGCCGAGTTAGATCCGTTTCTTAATAGATTTATCGGATTTACTGTATTTCTGTCAATATATATGTCCAATTCCTCTGGAAAACATGGTGTATTTCTGCATATTTTAATCATTTCAGTGCAATAAATTTGTTGTTTGTGCTTTTTATTAAAAAAAAAAAAAAAAACACAACTGTAAAAGAAGCAATTGTACAGTTTCATACACTATATAGACAGAAGTATTTGGCCAAACCTTCAGTGACATTGTATGCAAATACATACAGTATACTCCAATATCTACTGTAGTCGGTCCCCCTTTTGCAGCTATAACAGCTTCCACTCTTCTTTGAAGGCCGTCCACAAGATGTTGGAGTGTTTCCGTGGGAATTTGTGCCCATTCATTCTGTAGAGCGTTTATGAGGTCAGGCACTGATGTTGGATGAGAAGGCCTGGCTCGCAATCTCTATTCCAGTTCATCCCAAAGATGCTTGATGGGGTTGAGGTCAGGGCTCTGTGTTAGGGCCGGTCGAGTTCTTCCACACCGAACTCATGAAACCATGTCTTTATAGTTGTTGCGTTGTGCACTGGGACTACAGTCATGTTGGAATAGAAAACAAACTGTTGCCACAAAGTTGGAAGCATAGCGTTGTCCAAGATGTCTTGGTACTGTATGCTGAAGCATTAAGATGGCTCTTAACTGGGAATAAGGAGCCTGAATTAATAGGTTTGTCCAAATACTTTAGTCCATATAGTGTATGATTAGATTATCTAAAAAAAAATCTGAGTTTGACACACAGTCATCAAGGTTCTATATAAACCAACTTTGTAATAAGTTGTATTAGTTTTTGGATAAATAGTGCAGTAAGAATAATGAAACAAGAGTGAGAGAGCGAGTTCTGGTAATGTGTCTGAGAGGGACTGGCACTATAATCAAAAGTACAGTACAGACCGAGTGGTTAAACCCTGGCATTTTAAACAGTCACACAGCCACAATAAATATGGGTTGGCTGCTACCAAGCCCAAACTGAGAGAAACCACAAAGTGCAGTGAAAACAACAAACGGGAGATCCTGGTTCTGACAGACAGAACAAAAATATAACAGCAAAACAAATAGACACCCCGGTGATAAACAAGGCATAGACAGACACAAACAATGCTGCTGGAGCTGCCCATCATGAGTAACAACAATACCATAACATGGTACTGTAGATAGAGAAATACCAGGGCGTGAATGTGGAATAAGAGAGAATGATGTGTTGGTGACAGAAGCCCATGGAGCTGTGGAAGAGGGTGTTCAGGATTCCTGAAATGATCTCATGAATCTCTTAACACAAGTCTGCAATCCTGAGAAAAATAAACACATTGCATTATGACGCAAATAACCAATAACCTCCAGCAATTCAATTCAATTAACAATTGTCATTGTCACAAAGCAGCTTTACACAATCAAAAGAATTATTTAAGTTTGCATGGAATGTAAATGTGTACTGTATGAGTCAAAATGGTCAGATTGTCCCTGATGAGCAAACCGAGGGCGACAGTGGCAAGGAAAAACTCCCTGAGATGGTAATAAGAAGAAACCTTGAGAGGAACCGGCATCAACAGGGAACCCATCCTCATTTGGGTGAAACAGAAAGCAGGAATTGATCTGCATTCATACTATTTTTATCTCTTGTCGGATTAAATCTATTTTTTTATGCTCATGTTTGCCCCATGTGCGGGTAACGTTAGGTGATATGATGAGGAAATTTAACTTCTTAATTGTGAAATTAACTCTCTCCTTTACTTTAGACTTCCATCCACCGGGTCTCTGGCTGAGGAAGGGGCACTGATTAGTTCTCCATTTTAAATGTACTAACAAACCAATCAGAGATGAAACTGAAGTCTTGTAACCAGTAATAACGTGAGAGCCAAGATTTCTCAACAGACGAAAATCCTAAATAAACCTCAAAGTTTTTCTTCTTCTTCTGATACATTTCTGGCAGATTAAATGCTTTACAGCGTGCCAAAAAATTATATTCTGGTTAAATGCTTTGTGTATGTGAACACATATTTTGCAACAGGCTGATATGAGACCAAGCTTCATTAATGCATTTGGAGCAAAATAAGCAAAGGCTTATTTATGACTGTAGGACAATAGGTCTGATAAGTTGATTTGATCCCACAGAAGAGCTTCTGCTGAAAAGTTAATCATGGCGTTAAAAAAAAACAAAAAGGTCAGGACAACGGGGCTGTGTAGCTGCAGACCGGTCAGAGTACCCATCCTGACCACTGTTCACAGTCGAAATAACTGACAGTGGGCATGCGAGCATCAGAACCGGAGCATGGAGCAGTGGACGAAGGTGGACTGGTCTGATGAATCATGTTTTCTTTTTCTTACCTGGGGAAGAGATGGTACCAGGATGCACGATGGGAAGAAGGCAGCGTGATGTTCTGGGCAAAGTTCTGCTGGGAAACCTTGAATCATGGCATTCATGTGGATGTTACTTTGATACATACTGTACCACCTACCTAAACACATCTCCTGCCTTAATGGAAGCAGCATTCATGGAAGGTAGTTGCCTCTTTCAGCAGGATAATGCAGCCTGCAAACAGTGCATACTGCAAACATTGTTCCAGGAACAGTTTAAGGAACATGACAAAGAGTTCAAGGTGTTGACTGGTCAGCCACCAGATTGCCCAGATCTCAATCCAATCAAGCATCTGTTGGATGTGCTGGAAAAACAAGTCTAATCCATCTCTAATCCATGAAGGCCGTACCTCACACTTTACAAGATTTACAGGACAAACAGCCAAACAATCTGCTGCTGATGTCTTGGTGCGTGATAACACACACACCTTTAGAGGTGTTGTGGAATCCAAGCCTTGATGGATCAGGGCTGTTTTAGTGGCACAAGGGGAACTAGACAATATTATGCAGGTGGTTTCAAATATATATATATATATATATATATATATATATATATATATGTACACTACCGTTCAAAAGTTTGGGGTCACTTTCTAACTCCATGATGGTTCCTGATTTTTATTTCTTTCTACAT
>JAQMYG010000015.1:24773156-24790345 GCA_030014215.1 Clariallabes teugelsi
TATATATATATATATTATATTATATATACATATATATTTTTTCTTCTTCTTCTTTCGCATAACTGCATGTCTCTGTGCCTTTTTAAATTCATCTTTATTTTAACTCATCTTAAATTCTTTTGTCGGTGTAATGAGATTTCTCCACGTGGAACGACCGAGCGGTGAGACATCACGCTGTCTTATTGTCCCAGAGCCATAATTCGGTCTTTCTCTTGTTCCTGAACGCAACAATTGAATTCGGTAGCGGAGTCAATAAAGTCATAAAGCTAATCTGAGAAATCCCGGAGCTTGTTATGAAAGTTTTAACTCGGGCGAAGATCCTGAGAGAGACGAAAACACACGACCCCCTGGTGCCAGAGACTGAACTCAAAATCAACAAATCCAACCTCAGGTTTGTGTGTTTCATTTATTTATTATTTAGTAAAAGTGTAACACATCTCCGTTGCTCTGTATGTGATCTTGTGTGATTTGCACCGTCATCCTGAGAAATAAAAATCAACTGCCACTGAATGATGTCATATTTATTCCCAATCATGGGTTAAAAAACTAAAAAATTATATTTTCATCTCTCTCTTGCACGTTTTCTTTTTTTCAAATGCATCATAGTGTGAAAGAAAAATTGTACTGCTGCTATGCGTTGTTATATTTGGGCCCATTCCTGTTAAAGAAAATTATTTGAATGCACACAAATGATATTTTCTCTCACTAACACTCTTTTGTCAACAATACAAGGGCCGTTCAAATCAAACAGGTACTTGTGATGAAATTTCATATTGAGAGAACTTTCTACCTTGATGGTGTCCAAGCACTAGTGAAACACTGGGATGAGTGCATTAGTGTAGCAGGAGATTATATAGAGAAATAAAGATTATGAGTTTTTACTGTTCTGTTCCGCACAAGCAAAAGTCCCGCTTTGACTTGAACGCCTATCGTAGTGTTTAAACTATCCCTGCCCACTCTGACACAAACCAGCCCAAATAGTCAAACTCTGTAGATGAACTCAACTCCAAATTAATAAATGTTTATTACCAAGATATAAAAAGTACCCTATTATTATTATTATTATTATTATTATTTGAAGATTTTATTTAAACATTGAGCAGAAGTTCTTTGCTTAAAATGTTTAAGTTCTAAGTTTAAGTATTAAACGGAAAGCAAAATTATACTTGCTCACTCATATTTGCCCCTCCTCACTTTTTTTTCCTGATCCGTGCCCGAAAGCCGTGATACAATTCGAACTGTGTGTTTTGTGATCCGTTACACCCCTAATTACAAGCATGCTGTAATTCCAGAACGCGGTGCACAATGGACGATGAGGCTTAGAGAGCCGACAGTGGCTCTCTGGAAGTTCTGTGGTTTGAACCCGAGTGTGAAAAATTAAAGGATTCCCAAAGCAAGCTGCTGCTCGGTTTACTTTTAATTTCAACAGAGAGGCGGCTGACTTCTGCTTTCCGCTTAATACTTGTAGAACTTTTGCTCAATAATTAAATGAAAACAACATTCATGATGTCCAAATCCCTTCCATCCATCCAGGAACCTCTGTAGTCCAACTAGGGGCCGTGGAGGCAGACGGTGACCATCGCATTTATTAACGACATTTTACACACAATTACAGGTAATTTGTGAACGCCAGTCAGCATAATCAGCTTTAGACGCTGAGAAGAAACCGGGGGATCTGGAGGAAACCACCATGCAGAGGGAGAACATGCAAACTCCATACACACAGACCCTGGAGGTGCAAGGTGAAAGTGCTAACCACTACACCACCGTGCCGCCATAATGTTCAAAGGTTTAAATATTATATTAAATAATAAAATAATGTTTTATCTTGATAATAAAAAATATACTAATTCAGAGCAGAATAGAGTTGTTATTTGTGCCTGTTTTTTTTTTTTTTTGTCAGAGTGGGCGGGGTTTCGGCAACGCAATTTGCAGCGATTTAGAAGCAATCGCTAAGGATATGCTAAGCTAGGTTATTGTTATATAGTTGTAATGCTTAGCGTTGTTTTAAGGATGATGTGACATTATCAGACGTCTTTTCTTGCTGAAAGTGCTCCTGTGACCGGTTTTAAATGTGGGTTTTGGCAGGCGGCTGCTCTCTTCTCCTTCCTGTACTGCAAATCGTACTGGTTTACTTTCGCCCATGGTTATGATGGGTTACTTTGGTTAATTCAGTCTCGTCACAGATTGGTTCGATGCTTTACCGCGAGTAAAACCGTGAGCCAATCAGAGCCTGTCTGAGAGAGGTGTTCGTTCTGACTGAGTTTACTGATCAGAAACGGAAGCAAAATTTTCCTCCCGGAAACTCGTCACAACATATGATGTTACTTTTACACAGGACGAAAATATTTTCCAAGTGGCGCAGTGGTAAAGTGTTCGCCCTATCATCTGAAGATCGCGAGGGTGATGCTGTAACCTCTCGCAGTCGGAGGTCTAGAGAGAGCTGATTGGCCGAGCTCTCTCAGAGGGGAGGGATGAGAGGTACTTAGTGCTCCCACATTAATGACGGCTCTACAGCCAATCAGTGTCGTCTGTGAGCTCACGCAAGCAGAAGGAGCGGATAGCGCTAATCGGGAGGAAAAAAAAGAACGAATATATTTATTCCGACAAGACCTGACTATAAGATTAAGTGTTTACATGGATAATATTTTCCTAATGCAGAGGACATGAACTTAGTTGGTGTGAGAGAAGAGGGTGCAGAGGATAGGGTTAGGTCGAGGCAGATAATTCGTGGTCACGACCCCTAAAAGGGAACAGCCGACAGAAAAAAAGAGAACGGATTATCAAAAGTTTACATCCCCTCTCTTCCCATCCAAAAATTCCTTCGGATCGGGTGGGAACTGGTCTCACTGTTCCAACTGCCTTCCTTACAAGACGGAGTTTTATTCCACTCAGGCGGTTATTCGCATTATTAGAAAAATATTCCATGTAGTGGAGAAACCAGTATCAGAATCATGAGCCGTTATCTAACCGTCGAGTCTTTATCCACTTCATCCATCAGTTTATAACATGTACAGTCCGAATGTCACTCAAACACACACAACACTGCAGAGACTCAAGCCAAGAAATCAACAAAAGTGACCCAGAGACTGACCCGAGCTCTGAACACACACACATACACACGCACACACACACATGCACAACAAATTCTATAAATGATGCAGAAGTGTAGCCGACTTCAAAAGCAGCATACGCTCTCTTTCGCTCTCTCTCGGCCGCCGTTCTCCGAACGCTTCACGCGATGTCATTTTAATTAAGTCTGCCGTAGATTGAGGCTTCGCTGTTTCCCGTATCAGCACGTTTCTCATTTAGAAAACATAAAAATATTTTTTTAGAAATAAATTACTTTTGACTCTATAAAGTCGTAAACACACTTTGAAGGTCAAAATGAATTTCGCTGGTTTAGTATTAAGAAGGGAAAAAAAAGGACAAAAATGACTCGATGGAGCTCTTCTGAAGATGATTTCTTTTCCCTCATTTAACATCTGCTCGTTTATTAGTTCCAGACCCATGAGCAAGAGCACGATGGTTACTATGCGCTTACTGGTTACTATAGAAACGATAACGATGTTAAGGTATGATTAGCTACCTACGGAGTTCTGATCATATAAAAGCTTTGACTATAGCTTTATTTAAAAAAAATAATTTAAAAAAAGAAGAAGAGGAAGAAGAAGAAAAGCAATTCGTAAATATTGGCACCTTTGAAATTGATTTGCCGCACTTTGAGACAACACCATGGGTGATGTACCTACACGACAAGACAAAACATAATACGCCAATTATTTTGGTAACGCACGTCCTCTCTGTAACGATGATCATATCATCTCTCACACACACACACATATTTCTGTATTCATGGCAGATTCAATTATTCTGTCAGTAAATACCTAAAAAAACATCCATGCTATAGAGGAGAGGAGGAACAGGACCAAATCTCCCAAAAGCAGAGCGGCGAGATGGAGCTGGAGATAAAACGAGAGTCCGAAGGTCAGGACGGCGAGATGAAAAGAGCGCAATAACAAAGGAGATCAAGGCTGAGCGATAGAAAGACAGACAGAGAGGCAGAGATAGAAAGAGAGAGCGATAAAAAGACAGAGAGCAAAGCACAGAGGGTGGAATGATATATTTTCACGAGTGGGAATTTCAAACACTCGCATCGCTTCATTTCGCGTCTGTTGTAAAAATAGAGAGAATTTGCAGTACGCGGTCTGACACGGGGACACGGAAAAAGCGCCGGCGCTAAGAAGCTAGTTAAAAAGTCGGTCGTAGCTGGTGCTTGGAAATGTTTTATAAATTCTCCGTTTCGATTCCTGGATACGTGTTTGATGGCATTTTAAACACAGTTTATGGTGATTTATCACAAATTGTATTATTTATTTCTGTTGATTACGACTGGCCAGCTAGCTACGCTCTAATCGTAGAGATATGATGAGGACAGCTGATGGTGTGAAGGACGAGGAGGGAAAACTAAAACTCTTCTGCTGTTCAAATGATGTTATTTCCCCTGATTATTATTCCTAATTATATTCACTGTATAGAACTGTCATAATGCTGTTTTATTGCCTACAAATGTTACCATTATGGCGGCACTGTGGCCTTGTACCTCCAGGGTCCCGGTTCGATTCCCGCCTCTGGGTCTGTGTGCATGGAGTTTGCATGTTCTCCCCATGATTGGTGGATTTCCTCCGGGTACTCTGGTTTCCACAGATTATTCAAATTGGCGTGCCCGTAGTGCCTATGTGTGAGTACCCCCGAGATGGATTGGCACCCTGACCAGGGTCTACCCAGCCTCGTGCCCTACGTCCCCTGCGACAGGCTCCAGTATGAGTTAACATTATTAGTACTCCAGGTGCCTTTTCATACCTGCAAGTTTGTGAGTTTGGTGCCCCACAGCGACCCGGAGAAAGCGGTGTTCTGGGGTTCACTTTTATGAAACGTAGTCGAGCCTGCCTTAGATATCCAAGTAACGAGACTGGGGCAACAATGGAAAGTGAGATTGTGAGTTTATCAAAACTGCCACCAGTGATCCAAGAGACGTAACCCAAGAACTCTGTAACTCCTGGGAGGAAAGAATGTTGATACCCTACCTGTCTCTTCTGTCAATTACTGGTGATAGATACATCATAATGATTGCTGATGCATGTGAAAGAGGGTGGATAGAGCTTTTCTTCCAAGTGTGTTACGCAGTGCGATGTGTCTCAGAGAAATGTCTTCCATTAAGAGTATGAGGCTACCCTGAGGGAACTCAAGACACAAGCCTTGGGACATCCTGGATGGGGTGGACACTCTTCACCCTCCTAATCATACACTACGGGCAATGTGAAAACACCAATCAGCCAACGCTGGACATCTTTGGAGGAGCATGCGGAGAATGGGCAAACTCCAAACGCGCACACAGACCAGAGGCGAGATTCGAACCTCTGACTCTAAAGCTGTGAGGCGACAGCGCTAACCACTACGCCATTATATTTACGCCATCATTTTTACGCCATCGTATTTCCTCATCCTCTCTCGAAGAGACCTTAATTCCCGGCTGCGCCACTGTCCCCACCCACTAAAATTCGGACGGGATAATATGGAGCGTCGGCCCTGCAGACCCTGCGCCGCACTTGTTAGCGCCATTTTCAGCGTCTTGCTATTCATCAGCGTTCGTGTGTCACATTCCAGTGGCCTTTAATTTACGACCTTGTCACAAGGGAACACCTTCTCACTACAAGGTCTTTTTTTTGTCGGCATTCTCATCATGCCAAACACCCTCCCACAGACACACACACACACACACACACATGCATCACCCACACACACAGCACCATCAGGGAGAAACTCAGGGAAAAGAAAGGAGGCTGAGTGTCGAGTAAAATCTTTACAGGGAAACGGACAGATGGCTTCACAGAGCAGTGGAGTGTGAGCCAGTAAACTAATGGCTAATGGCTTCTGGGCTAGATTTCACTGTACCGTGCAAATATTTAATTAATATCTGTTTGACCTTGCTCACATTGCTGATTACGGGTAGGAATGACACGTTCTGCAGCGCTGGTTAAGCGCGGTCGTGGTCCGTTAACCCGCGTGGGCGGAATACCGGGGTTTGCAAACACGTGTGGGGAAAAATCTTTAAAAAAAAAAAAAAAAAGTAAACAGTATCATAAGGCTGGGTAACCTGACACTAATGTAATGCTCATGATGCTAGGTATGACGCGGATAATGCTAAGCACCATGCTAGTGCGATTAAACATTCATTATGATGGACAGTGATGAAGTTACGCCTCGTGATTTTACATCTAATTTGCATAGCAATTAACAGTGACGATGCGAAGTGATCACATGCATAACGATGAATGCTAACGATGCTCGTGCTCTATAGTTACAGCCATTTTATTTCATGGCACTTCTTGTATCACACTGACAACACTTAGCATCATGCTAGTCCTATGTGACCAGTATGGGGGAGGGAGGGGGGATCATTGCAAAACAGGGGGGGGGGGGGTGGACTGAGGGTTAGATATTTTTTCATTTTATTTATTTATTTATTTATTTATTTATTTTAAGTGGCTACAATTGGCTTTACGACTTCATACATGAGAAAAGTCCCGGTTTGACTTGAACAACCCCTTGTGCATTACTTTCTCCTTCTATATAGTATTTGTAAAAGTTGTATATAACTTTTTCCTTAACTTTGCTAAGATGAAACTATGAAATAAATCATGAAATTATATCCAGTCAATGTATTTTACTACGTACATGATATTCTTAAGATATTCCTTTTTTCTGCTATTAAGGGAACACTTAGTCTCGGTTTGACTTGAACGCTCCTCGTGTACAGGATATCTTTATGTCCTCTGTCTATGTATTTCTGTATATCTGTATGTCTGTCCAGCCAAATTTGTCACAGCATCACGCGAAACTAGCTGAACAGAATTTAATAAAAACTTAATAAAATTCAAACCCTAGGGAAGTTTTGAGCAGTTCTGTGCCAGATTACGTCACAGCTTTCAAATATTTATTTTTTTGACAAATATAGCGCTTTTTCCTTCGAGGTGGGCGTGGCTATACGTGTCACTCAACTGAGCCAATCAACGCAATAGTTTACCGTGTATACACAGGGTATGTGGAAGACACAGACCTGGCAGCAATGTACTGTACTTCCACAGTCCTCACGAAACACAGACACGAGCGTGACACAGCATGACTTACGTACACAAAAAAAAATGGAGCGTACACTATGAAAACTGAACCTTGCGCCATGAATTCAATTAAAATGTTAAGTATAAGGGAAGTTATGAGCAGATGCTGATCATCTTATTTTTAGCTTCAACCTTCAACCTACTAATGCTGTCTCTTTGTATCCTGTACACGAGGAGCGTTCAAGTCAAACCGAGACTAAGTGTTCCCTTAATGTTTTTGATCAGTATATACAGTAATGCTGAAGATGACCAGTTTTGCGGAATACATGACGCCGATGAACCTTAACGTCATGCTAGCATAAAAAGCTCAATAAGCAGAATGTTTCACAACGATGATGCTTAGTGTTGTAATAATACTGTTTGATAATTAATCTTTTATAATTGTTGTCACGGATCAAGCTAAACCTGATTTGAATGAGTGACATGATAAAATGTGCAAAATTACTGACATTAATGATGCCAAGAGTCCTGATTTCAATCTAACAGGCTTACTAATTGATCCTTATTACACTATGATTCTGCTATGACACTGCTACGCATCATGCTAGTTATGCTAATAAGTTATAGATGATGCTTGAGATGTTTTGCATGTTGATTGACACTCCTGATGCTAGACGTGATTCTGATGACGCTAAAATTCGTGCTAGCATGATTAACTATGCATCATGTTTAACACGGAAATTTGGCTAATTTGGCGCTACAATGTTATGCTATGCTGTAAGTCTTTAAAGAGCCCCAGAAGCGCTTCCTTAAGACAGTCATGAGCCCTAACCCTAAAGATTCCATGTGTAACGTGCACTATAAATCTGACAGGCTGCTTACCGCCAAGAGCAAAAGTACTGACACAACAGTTTTGATGAGAGCTTGTTTTAATAATGTTTATAAAAGAATAATGATTCGAACATTAATATTTCATTCCAGTCAAACTCGTTCAGTTCATCGATCGTGGACTTCATGCAGCTATTAGTTGTGACTGCGATTTGGCTGGAGAAGAAGAAGCTTGGTTAGCAGCGAGTGTGTGTGTGTGTGTGTGTGTGTGTGTTAATGTGATCTTCAAATAAGCAAAAGTTTTTCATTTATTTATTTTAATGCACAGTAAAACTATAGACTTGTCAATATCACTAAAGATCCTGAAATACAATAAGACGTTACAGGACGTGACATGAGCCTAGAACACGTTGTTATTGTGCCGATGAACGGACGAGCGATCGGGAAGTACAGGGCCAGTCAAAAGTTTGGACACCCCTTCTAACTCCATGGTCTTTCCTGATTTCTATTTCTTTCTACACAGTGAAACAATACTGAAGGCGTTTATCCAAAATACATAATAATCTCCTTTGAACAGTTGATATTGAGATGTATATCTGCTACTTCAGCTCTGTAAATCCTTCATAACGGCTCTAATCTGAGGTGCTGTTTGTTAATTGTTGATTTCTGAGGCTGGTGACTCTGAATGAACGTCTCCCCTGCAGCAGAGGTCAGTTTTGGTCTTGATCTCCTGGGAAGGTCTTCATGAGAGACAGTTTCATCATGGTGCTTGATGGGTTTTGCAAATAAATGCACTTGATACAATCCTGTTCTTGCAAGCGCTGTTCCAGAACAGCTGACCTTCATGTCTTAAAATAACAACTGACTTAATTATCTAATGCGTTATGTGTTACTTCATAACTTGGAAATCTCCAGTAGTTGATCTGCACAATCAAAAGTCCCGGTTTGACACGAACACACCTCGTAGTCGACTTTAATCTCGGTAGAGTCTTTCATGCAGTTTTTAGACTCTCCCTAACTGACTCCATCACTATAAAGCCGCCATGATCAGCGTTTCTGAGAGATTATCTGCGGTGAGATTCAACAGAAGAAAATATAAACATATATTGAGGTTTTTCTTTTTGTTGTTGTTCGTTTTCTGTCCTCTACAGAGTAATACACATTTTTGTCATCTTTAAAATTTCAGATGTGCAGTAAATGCCTCAGTATAAAACCATCTCTAAAACAGCGCGTGCTCAGCACTGCTGCTGTGTTCCAGCACTCGTCCTCTTTCGCCCACTTTATAACTCAAATATCTCCATATTTCACTTCGGGTCGTCTTTTTTACTGCATCCATCTCTTTGAGTCAAGCCTCTGAATAAAATGAAAAAGTGCTCTTCTTTCTCTACCGTTGCTCACTGAACGCTTCCCGCTGCTACTTTTTTTCCTGCTACGTCGTGCGCAATGTCGCTGCTGTTAGCATTATGCTAAAAAAAAACGAAAAAACATGGCAAATCATATATATACTTACTTGCATAGAACACTCGTTAATGTTTTAGAATTCGCCACAATTGTGTCAGAGTTGGTAACTTGAATCTGAAAGATACGCTAAATGTAAATATGTGGAAAGTTGCTCATATTCAGAGTTGGGTTAAGCACATATTTTATACTGATTTTCTGTGTGTCTGAATCAGAGGAAATCATCCGTGCCTACTATTTAGACCACCACCTCTAAACTGTTGTCCTTGGAAACAGGGATTTAAAAAAAAAAAAAATGCAGACTAAAGAAGGAAAAATATGTCCTGAATGTCCTCAGGACGAGACTTTTAACAAGTTTTTTTTTTTTTATGCAGTTAATTTTCCCCTCATGTGACTTTCTACAAATATAGATTATAATATGTACAATAATTAGAGAGGTGGCACGGTGGCATAGAGCTTGCACCTCCATTTCCAAGGTCGAAGGTTCGATTCCCGCCTCGGGTCTGTGTTTGCATGTTCTCCCCTGTGATTGGTGGGTTTCCTCCAGTTTCCTCCCACATAATTTGCTAATTATGCTAATTGCCATTTCCTATGTGGCCTGCAATAGATAGGCACCCCGTCTAGGAGTGTACCCCGCCTTGTGCCCGCTATCTCCTTGTATAGGTTCATATTGATCGTGTAGATAAAGAATGCATATAAGTAGAGCATAGGTAAAGTACTGACTACATACTGTAATATTTCAGTATACATACAGTATGTATTCGCTTGGATATGATGGTTAGATCACACTGTCAGACCAGACGCTCGAGCCGATACGAGACAAGCTCACGCCCAAGTACGTAACTGAGACCTGACTCTTTATTTAAATCTTAACCCCCACCCGTACTGTACAGCTGCGTGAATCCCGACCCTGACAATTTCAATATTAAATCCTCCAACAACTCGACGC
This sequence comes from Clariallabes teugelsi, assembly GCA_030014215.1. NCBI lineage: Eukaryota > Metazoa > Chordata > Actinopteri > Siluriformes > Clariidae > Clariallabes > Clariallabes teugelsi. The sequence goes on from JAQMYG010000015.1 coordinate 24,783,513, forward strand.
TAAATACGGCCCGATATGGTATAAACCAGATACACGGGCACATCAACACTTTGCAGCAGTGATTTTCTAGGCTCAGAAATGCCACATGTTCCCTGCTGATGTACATTTCAAAGCCTCGGATCTCCCTCCCTCGTTCTTTTGCTCTCTTTGTAAAGCTGGATGATGGGTCTGTGGCCCCCGCGGTGTTTCCATCAAGCCTGTGAAACGGCGTGGTTCGGCGGGTCATAAGAGGGCAATGCAGTGGGCTGCTCCAATCCCGAATTGTATCGATGGACAGAAATGGAAAGCAAGAAAAACAGGGAGATAGAGAAAAGAGAGAGAAAAAGAAGGAAAAAAAAACCAGAGAGGCTTGCATTGCAGAAATGCTTAGACTGCTAATGATCTACGCATCAAATTCACATCCACGACACTTCATTTTACTCGCTGGCTTCTTCTCCTTCTCCTGTCTTGCAAACATGGACGTGTACGCACGCTCGCTCGCATCCTTTCCCTCAGTCTCATTCTCTCTCTCTCTTTCTATTTATCTTCTCTCTCTGCGTCGCTCCGGTACGCCGTGCTCTGAATGGTGAACATGTTGCAGCGACCCCTGAGCACCGGCTGCCTTTGTAACAGATTCATCATGACTGCGACAACATCAACACGACCGCTTGCGTACGTTCATCACAATATTTACTATTATAGCTAGAACTATACAACACCGCACGTTACATTTATCTCCTTTTATACGTCGGCCCTCATGAATTCTCGATTCTGATGGATTTCCTGTAACAGCTAGTCCGACACGAGGGTTATAGGAATCCATTTCATTTACGAATATGTTAGTGTTTCAACAGTAAGAATGTCTTGCCTCCATATAAACCCCTTTATTAGTTTAATTAGCATTCATGGATCCAGGCTCCTCCTTCTCTGTATCATTTCTCCTGAAATATACAGTCATACTAAAAAAAAAAAAAACATATTGAAACAGAGCTTAAAGTGCTAACGGGGGTTCCCTTAAGAATAAACAGATCTGCGAGTCAAAATGTTTTTAGGTGAGACGGTAATGAAACGCACCAGCGGCAAGTCGGAATGGAAAAAGCACGAAACTGTGCAGGACCGAAGACGCTGGCACGCTGCACGACTCACATCTATCCAATTTGTACGCTACTTCCCGGTTCCAACGTGAATGTGATGATGGTGGCCGAATCACACACCTCGGCGGGAGAACTTATTTGAAATGTGTTCGCTAAGGATAGCGACAACACAGCTAGAATAAAACCACAACAACAACTTCGGAGCAAGCTTTTTCTTTGCTGATTGCTAATGACGCTAAGAGCAGACTTCAGCACCTCAGCACTTTTAGCAGAGCCCGGTCACAGACAATTACACCGGCTGGAGGAAACGAAAAGTGCTTTGGGATGAGCAGAATGCTGTTAAGACTGCACTGTTTCAGGGAAAATATTTGGTTTCTTGTGCTATGTGTGTGTAGAGTGGAAGAAGCAGAGTCGGAGCTGTGGCTAGCTAACCAGTGAGAGCGTTTAGCAGGATGTGGGAGGAGACGCTAACTCCTGGTCAGAACTCGTTTACTGGACTATTAAACTACAGAACTTGGAAGACAATTTTATTTCAAATGTTTTATTAAGTATTTAAGCCTATAAAGGAATTCTAGGAAATATGTACCTTTAGCAGAGCTGCTACACCTACTAGCATAACATCCTAGCAGTCAGAGAGAAAAAAAATGTCACTTCAATGTTGTGAAACATTTACGAATCAGAATAGATTAGTGGTAGTAATTATATTGTAGCAGCTAAAGGGGCTACACAAATATTTCTGTGGCAAAAACAGGAAAAATGGCGGACTGTTACGAAGTGAGATAGTGAGTGAACGCCCATGTGAATGTTGACCCCGAGGTCCCACCACAGTTGTAAAAATGGGAGTAAATACAATGGTAACCACCAGTGGCTTCCACAGTCCCTAGTTGGACTACAGAGGTTCTAAAGATGATTACAGTACAGAGAAATCGTATTTTCCCCAAAAACCCAATAACTGGTTGTGCCACGCTTGGCAGCAACAACTGCAATCAAGCGTTTGCGATAAGTGGCTATGAGTCTTTCACATCGCTATGAAGGAATTTTGGCCCAATCTTCTTTGCAGAATTGTTTTAATTCAGCCACATTGGAGGGTTTTGAGCACAAACAGCCCGTTTAATCGTATTTAAGTCAAAATCTTCATTTTGTTTTTTTGAGCCATTCAGAGGTGCTGGTGTGTTTCGGTTCATTGACCTGCTGCATAACCCAAGTGCTCCTGAACTTGAGGTCACAAACTGATGGCTGGACATTCTCCCTCAGGATTTTCGGGTAAAGCGCAGAATTAATAGTAGCATCAATTATGACAAGTCGTCCAGGTCCTGAAGATGCAAAGCAGCCTGAGACCATCACACTACCACCACCATGTTTGACTATGTTACTACTATTGCTATGATGTTCTTTTTATGAAATGCTCTGTTAGTTTTACACCAGATGAAACGGGACTCACCCCTTTCACCTTGGAACTCTCCCATGTATGCCATTTTTGCCCAGTCTCATACTGTCTCTTATTTTTGCCCAGTCTCTCATTTATTATTGTTGAATCATGAACACTGACCTTAGCTGAGGCAAATGAGGAAGTGCAGTTCTTTAGATGTTGTTCTGGGTTCTTTTATGAACTCCTTGATGAGTCGTCGTTCCCCGCTGTCCCACGTTTCCTCCATTTGTAGATAATGGCTCTCACTGTGGTTCACTGGAGTCCCAAAGCCTTTGAAATGGCTTTGTAACCCTTCCTAGACTTATACATTTCAATTATTTCTCATCTGTACTTAAGTTTCTTTAGATCATGTTGCTTTTTTTTTTTATATAGATCTTTTAGCATGCAAGTGATTTATTGATTCAACAGGTCTGGCAGTAATCAGGACTGGGAGTGGCGAGTGAAATTTAACTCAGCTTTCCAAAAATCACAGTTCATTCATGATTTAGCAATTACTTTTTCCCTTAGGACCAGGCAGGTTTGGGCAGCTTTGCTCCCTTAATAAATTTAATCATTATTTAAAAACTGCATTTTGCATTTAAAATTTGTTTCATGGTCTCAATCACTTAAGTATGACAAATATACAAAAGAAATAAATAAGAAATCAGAAAGGGGGGGGCGTATACCCCATATCACAGCACTGTATATAAAGTGTCTAGCGCTTAACTTTACTGCTCAGCTACAGTAACTCAACAGTGAAAATCCATATGCGGGTATATAAGAAATGAACAATTTCGCAGGCCGTTTATAAATTTTTCGAATAATTCATGACATCCCCCGAGGCGTACAGACTGCAGACAGATGCTCTTACATTACCTTCTGCCTGAGTCTACTTTTTCGCCCCGTCGAGGGCACGGGAAGGCCACAAAATGGACGTTTCCGGACACATTTCATATCATTAGTGTGTTTCTGGATTGTGGGGTTTACAGCAACTGAGCTATTGCAGATTTGTTTGCTGTGTGAAGCGTGAAGATGCTAAGGGCACAGCTGGGGAAAAAAAAAAACAAGGACTCAAGGACGATAAGAGCAAAGTATATATAAACTGAGTCATTTTTCTATCAGACGCATTGCAGTGAAGTTTGAACATTTCCTGTAATTATGACACTGGCAGCCTGGTGGAGCTGGAGCTTAAAGACCGACCGTAATCTGCTGAGCTAACACTGCATTCTCATTCCTATTCCCATTGTGTCTCTTTATTATTCGAGTGGCCATTTGACAAGTTTCGACAGCGTGTAGCTACCTAGTTTTAGTCCCCTCCCCTTGCCTGATCCCCTTGGTCCCGCCCACCAGGAATGTTATAATTGTTACTTCAATTATTAAAGGTCAAACCTTTGCAGATTTCATTGCAACCTGTGATTCAAAAACATAGCCTGGTAATACTGTACATCGGTTGTAATTTGTTATCGCAGCATGCAAACTGTGAACGTGAAACTGCAAATCATTCTACGAATCCGATTAGAGATTTATCACTAATGAAATGACTTACGTGCAGCTTACGAACGTACATAAGTGTTAGTTGTAAGACGACAAGGTGCACAGATTATAATTCCATTTTAACACAGATAGCATAGAGTTGTTTTTTTTTTCATTCTAAAAAACTAAACAAAACAGTCAGTAGCTGTAATTCGTCTCTGTTGTAGCTCCACCCCCAGGTCTGTTCAGTTGGTTCCACCAATCAGAATCGTGCTCTTGTTTAATTGTTTTGCGCTTTTTTTCTGTTAAACAACAAATGTAGCATAAAAGTGCGTAATTTTTTTTTTATTGTACTCGCAACATGATAAAAAATAGCAGTAGATCTGTGCCCTTTAATTTATTTTTTGTGGATCAGTTTTGGAATCAGAAGCGATTTACATTTTTTTATTATTTACATAAACATACAAATGTTAAACGGTTAAAAATTGACCAATTCCTTGAAAATACAAAACAGTACTCGAAGAAAATACAATGTGGTTCCGTCTTCCACAAAGCACATGCAAAAAAAACTACATTTTGCAAGATTAGCATCTTCCTCTTTTGATTTTATGTGCGGTTTGCACAATACCGCCACCTACTGGACTGGAGTGCGCTGCAAAAGATTTGCAGCTTTGAATGAGACATGATAGTATTTCAGTGTTTATTTTTTTAACAACCAATTATATATTTTTTATTTGTTGTTATTTCATAACAAATACAGCCGCTTGAGACAAATCAAGCAAGCATTAGTGTTACTGAATCGAAAAACCCACAGTTCTAAAAAAAAAAAAAAACTTATTAATATTAGGCAAAGTTGAAGGTTTTTATTCTAATAATTTGCTAATTTTATAAATAAAATTCCAAACTGTTCATACCCGCTAGAAATGTTAGCATCTATCTATATAAATACAGAGCACATGTCCACAAACGTGTGCACAACATGTGCACCTGCAACCAAACAATTTTACAGTAAATCCTGTAAATGTAGCCGCTCAATAAATGTCACTTGTGCTGTTTTTTTTTTTTCTTTTTTCTCTTTGAATGTCACATTTCAAAAGGGCATGCTGCGTTAAAATAAAGCACAGAGCAAATGGAACTAAATTGAGCTTTTTTTTTTCTTTCTTTCTTTTTCCTTGCCCTTTTTCCGTGTGCTATTAAACCTAAAAATATTCTGATCCTTCAGCGGGTGTCAATATAAAAATAGCGCCAGGTCCATGTTCCTAAAGCATTCATGCTACTAAACAAACACAAATAAAGCCAGTCTCGGTGCGAGAATATACCGTATCTATAGTTTTCTTCCTGGGATGGATGCTTTTTCTCTACGCTCTGACCTACAGAAGGGTTTTTCTGACTCTGAGCGTCATACCTTCCATCAGCACACACAGACAATATGAATTATGGGTGATGATCATGATGTAGGTGACGCTTATGTAAGCATTTATTTACACCCTGACCCGAGTGTGTTTAAATTGCTGTAATCTCCACACACCGGTCAGTGGAAGTGGTGGAAGTGAACCTTGTGAATGGTAGTGATCTGTTTTTTCGATTTCACCTCGCTAAAACACCGTATCTGGACTCAAAACAGAAGTGGGCGTGGCTTAAACATACCGCTCTCTCTGTAACTCTTCTTCTTGCTGCTTTCAGGTCTTACTGCAACACTTTTTGAGCGACGTATGGCTCTCTTTCTTCCCTACATTATTGAGATTTGCAGAACCTTGAGTCCCTGAGCTGATGTGTCCAACATGCATCTGTATCACAGATAGATCTTATCAATGAATGAATATTACGTCCAACACGAAAGACTCTCAGGCTTTGGGTTTAAAATGCTGCATCGTGAATGAAAAGCTGCAAAATTCTGGGAACATGGTTTGGATTCATATCACATACAGAACAGAACGGCATTCTGGGTTCTCCGGTGGTTTCTAATGCTGGTAAGTGTTTAAGTCTTTCTCCCTAACAACCAGTAAAGCCATGACACCACTGCTAACACGAGGGCTCCCATCAGCCTTTCCACTCACAGATTACCTAAGACTTGAATTCGGACCGGACACACCACCCCCCCGGACCGAGAGAATTAAAGACTACCAGGTTTGATCTGTTGTGCCTTTTTATTAACAGAATTTAAATCACTTTATTTTCCGTCAAATGTCATCTATCTTAGCCGTCTTAGCTATTGAGCCGATGCTGATTGTCCATTTTATTCATTAAGTCAGTGCCCTTTGGGCCGACGGATAATGAGGATGCTTTTCTCCTGCATCGTAGCTCCACTCAGAGAAATGAGAGGAAACAAGCTAGAGAGAGAGAGAGAGAAAGAGACACAAACAGAGAATTCTAATGGATTTACACATTTCCATTCCATCTAGGACTGTATACCTGATTCATACTGGAGCTAAAATAAGTTCAGACGATTTCCTCCTTCCATTACGTAAGGATTAGAATACGAATGCACTATTCAGAACAGACGGATCATGTGTTCGAGAAATACAGTGGAAGGAAATACCTATCTGTTACTTAAGGGCGTTTTCACTGCAGGCACGACTGGCCCCTCCCCACTCACACTTTCCCGCCGGGCCAGCGGTCACAAAATGTTTATTCTCCGTACTCGGTTACACATTTGTATTTTCACCCTCCGATACAGCAGGTGGCAGTATGCTCCTACTTGGTTTGAGAGCCGCCATTAAACATCAGGGCCCATATTCACAAAGCTTCTTAAGCCAAAAAGTTGCTCCTATTGACAAAATTCTAAGAAAATTCTTAGAATTGTGACATTTTCTTAGAATTTCCCCTTAAATTTAGGACAAAATCTTAGTAAAGATAAAAATGATTCACAAAACATCTTA
>JAQMYG010000015.1:24794284-24825138 GCA_030014215.1 Clariallabes teugelsi
ATATACTGCAATGTGTAATTTAATCAATTAAGAACAAAAGCTAACCACTCCTACAGTGTTTATTAGACACTTTTATTAGTTTTTAATATTTACTCCAATAAGATTTATAGCTGCTTGAGACTCATCAGGCAATAAACATCAGTGTCCTTTAATCGAATCAGCTCAGAAATTGTATTGCACAAAAATCGAATCGGATCGTGTTCACAGTTAGTTACCAGTTTCGCGTGATGTATATTAACATTTATTACATCAAATAAGGGTTCTGGTACATTTCTTACTCTATGTACTTTAAACAAAATCGTTTTGCGTGAATGAATAATTTAAAAAATAGGAAATGAGTAGGGCTACCTTGTACAAAATAAAAAAAGAGGACTGGAATCAAGCTAAGATCATTTCTTTTCTTCACTCGCCTTGTCGAGTGTTTCCTCCGCTTCACCAGTCACCGTCTGCATGACAGAACCGCAGACGCATCGAATCCATTATGCAGTCAGACATACTGTACTGTAGGTTTAAATACCGCAAGCTCAAATTGCCGTGTTTTTTCACTCAATGCGGACGCGCTCTATAAAACCGGAGCATCGCGCAAATGAGGCTAAAGTGCAAAGCTAAGGCTGTTGGATTCGGTTGATTGACCTCGCTGAAGGAGGACGCTTAAAGGTGAGAGACAGAGAGCGAGAGAGAGAGAGAAACCCACGCATTAATGTGCTTTACACTACATTAACTTCTTCGTATTTAAAACAAGTGTATTATTCCTCTAAACATACATTAGGGGAAATAACAAAGGCGCAACCTCTGGTTCTGAAAAATGAGTCCAATGTGAAGTGCCAAAACCTCATGTGTCCACTGGGAGCTGGCGCTGAAAGTGTGTCAATCACCGTAAACACATTTACAGGCGGGTACAAAAAAACGGTTTTGGCCTCAATAGCTAGTTTTCCCATTTATGACAACTACAGTATATGCGGGGAGAATTATACTGAACCATACAATTATAGGTAGTCCTCGACTTACGAACATTCCAGTTACGAATTTCCACAAATATGAATGGACCGCGGTTCTACTTCCAGTTCAATCGCGGAAGTACCTCAAGTGTATTGCACAAAAATATATACACTGCAGGGCACCAGATACCAATATTTACAATTATATACAATATTCTTAGTGTGTAAATGAATGTATAAAATGTCTAAAGTCTGGTATATTGTATGTGTGTGTGTGTGTGTGTGTGTGTGTGTGTGTGTGTGGTGGGGCGTGGCTGGGACCGATTTAGTAAAGTGGATTGGTATACTTTACATTGTATAAAATTCACTTTGTCAGACTTGGGAACAAATCGGACTTATAAATGTGCTTCCGGAACTCGTTCGTAAGTCAGGGACTACCTGTATGCATAATTAGGGGAGGAGTTGATTTGACTGACAGCTGCAATGCAGGTGTCAAACTACTAGTTGTTTCCTACGTCCTTATTTGTAGTTCAACTAACCGTAAGAGCTGAGATGGGATGATGTGTCAATCAAATGCAAAGTAACATTGGAATATAAATTCATGTTAGCCACGTTAGCATTTATGTTAAGCTAAACCTAAGCTAGCTAGCTTGTGGTAAATAATATAAGTAGTCGTGTTCCAACCAACAGCCCGGCTCTATTTGTTCTGCCACTTGCCCGTTTATGGATTACCCGGGGTTTAGGTGGAGTCAGCTACGGCCAAGACAGCCATGAGCTGAAATCGCTATCCTTATCTAATCGCTAGCCGTGTTTGCTAGAGAACATCGCGAGGTCCTTGCTAAACGAGGATGGAGAATTTCCTTGTTTGACGTCCGTTCCTCCTTGATGTGACTGTGATGATTCCGACATGCGCTCGGTGCGATGCTAAACCGCAACCTAAAAACTTCACTCAATCATCGACTTCTGGCTGATCGATTGCTTTTAGAGAGAGACATACGTAAGTACGTTTTACGTTCCAGTTTATGAATCACTCTTGAAGCTTTTCTCATGTTTGTGTTGATGGAACAAATGGCTTCAGTCTGATAGAATTTTAACAGAGATGATAAATTCCTTTTTTCCACGACAATCGGAATTGTTCCTTTTATCATTTCAACATGAGGGCTTTAAAAAAACAAACGATTTGATCGGCATTAATGCATTAACGTCTACTTAAAACCTTAATAAAATCTGTCCTGTACGCTTAATAAACAGCAGCACTAACATGATTCACATGACCGTATGTCTGATACAGATATTCGCACCGAGCTCACGGAGGTGTACGGAGCTCAACGAGATTTAGGGTTACATTTGTGTTTCAGGAGCACGACACAGAAAATCTGAGAACTTCTCGGGAAACAGTTTAAAGTCAGGAGCGTTCCCTGTATGCCCTGTATAATCCTGGTGCCGAAAGGTCAGGAGGGCTTTGGACTCGATTCCGCTGTGATTAACTAATGAATGAAGGAAGTGTTATTAATTCACACGTAGCTCACTCGGAGTCCTGGCCGTGATTATGAGATCACACGTTTGTTTCCAACACAGCTGCTCAAGACGTGGCCACATTAATTAGGCAACTAATGAAACACTTCAGGTCGTGCCGCTTTTGGAAAATAATCAGATGAGGCCCAACATGAAGGTGATTTTTATTTCATTCCAGTAACAGCACGTCTCGAAGTGTTTTATGTCTTTCAGCACTTTGCCAACACTAAGATATAAAAATTATGCGACGTACTGTACATTTTATCTGTTTGTAGTTACGTTTAATGTTGTGTATATTCTCACTCATTCACTCATCTTCTACACCGCTTTATCCTGTATTCAGGGTCGCGGGGACCTGGAACCTATCCCAGGAGGCTTAGGGCACGAGGCGGGGTACAGCCTGGACAGGGTGCCAATCCATCACAGAGCACACACACATACACACACTACAGGCAATTTGGGGGAACACCAATTAGCCTTACCTGCATATCTTTGGACTGTGGGAAGAAACCAGAGTACCCGGAGGAAACCCACCAATCACATGGAGAACATGCAAACTCCATGCACACAGAGACGGGAAAAGAGTCTAGCCGGGAATCAAACCCGGACCCTAGAGGTGCAAGGCAACAGTGTTAACCACTACACCACCGTGCCTATTGAACCTATTAAAAAACTCGTTAGCACATTTTAAATAAACAACAGATAAAACATAAAAACTCCTCTTGAAGCTACAGATTTACTTCTGACTGTTCCTAGCGCTAACACTGGAGACTCCTTCCATAAACCTTAAAAAATGTGTTTGTCCAACAACCAGCTAAATAAACGAGCTGTTACTAAAAACACTGATGTATTAGAACGAGCGCATTAGTTTACACCCGTGCTAGACATGACCACCTCCTGACCAATCAGATTCAAGTATACAGATGACGAACAGTATATGAAGGTTCGGGGATGTACACATTCCGTGGCATAGCTGATGAACTCCATTTAATAATATCGCTCGTTTGGGTTTCTGTGCTAATGCTTACGGCAGCTAATGCTTTTCAGACGTGAACTGAAAGTGAAAAAGAGGATGTCGTCATCACATGCTCGTTTCTGATTGGTTACGGAGCCCCATGTCCAAAGCATGTTGTTTTTAATAATGACCTTCCCTTTCTGTTTAAGGTAGCGCTGTTGGTTTTCACTCTCGTGTTTTGAGTTACATGAAAGCGTTTTTCAGTTAACGTTGGTGTGTTTTCACTTTTGTGTTTTGGACGGTGGGGAGGGAAGATCATGATTGAACATGATTTGCACATTTCTTATTGGATACAAAAACACTCTAGCTAATCAGAAACCAGAACCGAGCATGTGACGTTCGGGCATCTTTTAAAGACCAAGAGTCTAGAAATTATCGAGTGATGTTCGATAAGGACCTCACCCAAGGATGTCACCCAAGACACAACATCAAAATCGAAAACACTCTGATGTTAACTAAAAACGGAAAAGTTGGGTCTTTAAAAGATTCCGGATTGTCACATGCTCAGGTCTGATTGGCTGAGGTGAAAACACACCGATGTTGTCTTTTCGGTTTTGCCCTTATGTGAACACAACTTGTTACTTTATTACATATCATACTTGTTTCTGATTGGCTCGAGTGCTACACTGTATGTCCAATCAGAAAAGAGCAAGTCGTCGTCAACCGTGATCTCACCTTCCCGTTTTGCATTTATGTCAGGCCAAACACGACAACGAAAGTGAAAACACACAGACGTTACCAGAAAACATAAAGGGAAGGTTATAAAAAGGAAGGAAGTTTTGAGGTAATGTTGTTGACTTTATTACTGTTGGAACAAAAACCAGAAAAGTCCTTAATGAACATCACATGCTTGTTTCTGATTGGCTAGAGCTCCGTGTGTCCAATCAGTAACGAGGAAGTGATGTTCCGGTGCGAGGACCTCCACTTTGCGTTTTTGCGTTCATGTTTTCCAAAACACCAGAGCAAAAGCAGAAAGACAAATCAGATAGCGTCTGTCCTGCCTGCGCTAGCCTCTATTTAAGACTCGTCACGTCTTTTTGGCCGACATGGTTCTTATGTGTTACGGTTCTGCACGTACGCTGCAGTGTTCTGCAGATGAAGACGCGGAATCGCTAACGCTTCCTGTTATTGATTGCTGAACTGCTCGCTAATTGAATTAGATTGGCAGCTTGTAAGACAAGAACCAGATTGTCCAGAGGCCAACGGTCTGCCCGCGGGTTTAATGTGGACGTGATACACATTGCCAAAACGCTTCCCAGACCATCTGTGTGCCTGTGAGTGTGTATATATGTGTATGTGAGTGTGTACGTGTACGTGTGTGTGTGTGTGTGTGTGTGTATGCGTGTTTCATCCTGATCATCAGATTTGATGAACGCTTTATTGATTCTTCTCAAGAGTCTCTTTTTTCATTGTTCAGGGAGACGAATCTTATAACCACATCCCTAAACAGAGATCACATGACACGCTATGAAACAAAGCCTTTCTTCCTTCAGCACTAGCACGCAGTACGCTCACGTTTTAGATGTTTTTCTTTAAAAATGTTCTTTACATTTTTAGTAAAAAACTAACAAAAAAAATTAAGTATAATGATTAAAATGCACGCGATATGACATCATGTTATCCTTATATCACGAAACAAATACCAAAATTATGTTTACATGTGATCAAATATCAATTTAACTGGTTTTGTTATTAAAACAAAAAAATCAATCAATAAATAAAAAAATTCAGAATGATGTGGTGATGCGGAGTCACACATTACAGTTATAGCTCTGAAACTGGAGACTCCTTACGTAGATGTTAAGAGTAACATGGAAAAAAATCAGCATGCCAAAGATTTTCCTCAGTTGAAAAAAAGGCTAAGTGTATGTATGTCATGTGTTGTATGATAAAGAGTTAAAATTATTTAAAAAATGAAAAGAAAAAAAAAAAAACTTCAGAGTATCAAGATTTTAAATCCAGATGTTTTTATATGAATTGCTATGATGATAATTATGCAATTGTACAGGTTTAAGCAGGGTCCGCTTAGAATGGCTAAATAAAATGTCCGTAATGTTTTTCCTAGTGCTGTTAATTGATCTTTTTTTTTTTTTAATCTGATTAATCACAGTCATAGTCTGTTAATTAATCACACTTTTAAAATACTCAGATTAACTTGTATTATAAATGTGTTGAAATAAAGAAATCCATGAGAAACTGGTTAGAGGAAACAGATTATGCGTTGTTTTTTTTTTTTTTGTAATATCTTAAACATTAACATTTAACAAATGATAAATTTAAATTTCTCAGATGGGACCGGCGCAGCATGCTCTGGCTGGGTAGTATGAGGTGTGTTTAAGATCCGAGGATCAACAACCTAAGAGCCTTGGCCCCCTGAGCCACCGCTCACACATCTTACGTTTAATGTGTTCTTGTAATAATAGTTTCCCCTTGAAGGTCCCTCGAGCACACGACTTTGGTTTCATCCAAACTTCCATCTAGAATCTTTTTATAATGAAACTTGTGGTTCAGCACCTGGTGATGTTTCCTCTGCCATCTTATTATCCGTGCTATTATCACACACAGCTGGGTAAGGACACCGCAGTTATGGGAAGCCATTAGGGTCAAACTTGGTCATATGATTAATTTGTGTTAAAAACAATAGTAACGTTAAAATTTCTAGATTAATCACACGTGTTAACATGTTAATATCGACAGCCCTAGTTTTTAGGAATTAAAATTATTCTTTTGTGTGGCAATTCATGTATTTTCCTACAAAATCCGATAATCGCGATACAAATCGTATCGTTACCTGGGTATCATGATGATATCATATCATTTAGTATCTTATTGTCCCTACCAGGTCATATCCGAACCTGTAATCTTATTTACTAAGAAAGCAAAGTAGTCAGATTCTCATCAACGGCCGTTCCGGGCTCCGAACACACAACCTTGAGATTTCTAAATTAAAAGGTCCCATATTTACCCATTTACCTTTTACACAGGTCACTTAGTGTGTGTGTGTGTGTGTGTGTGTCTGTTAGTGCTCCTGCTGAAATGCCCTTCAGATAATCCTTTTTTTGTTTCATACCTGAAACTTTCTTTAGTTCACTCCTTCTCTAATTGTGCTGTTTTAGTGTCTATGTAAATGGGTTACTGCTAAGCCACGCCCCTAAAGTGAACAGCAGAGCTGAGCAACAAGTCGGGGGAGGAAAGCTTCTTATATGAGGTCATGCAATAGGGAAACACAGGCACGTCTAAAAAGTATGTTTTGGATAAGGGGGGCCCTTTAAAACAAAAATGCAAAAGAAATTTTTAACTTTTTTTTTTTTTTTTTGCTACATTTTGATCACAGATGCTCGGATGTGAGGGATTGGATCTCGGTAGACAAAGCTAACCTTTTAAACTTGGATTTTTTAATATGTTTTATAAGACGCGTGTCACGATGAAAATGTGAAACTGCCACTCTCGTCCCACCGCGCGCCGCGTCCCGGATGAACCCCGGCGACTCGGATCGCTCGAGTGTGCAGAAACCGAACCTGGCGTGATCTTTTCCAAACAACCCCAGTGTTTCACTCCGACGCTTGCGGCCGACTCTGTGAGAACGCCTCGATGCGTTTTTCTTTCTTTTGATGCTAACGAGCGCTGTTCTGTATCACTGCCCGAAAGCGTTTCCCCCCAGGTTTCCAGCGACTTACAGTTTACAGGTCAGAGTTATTTCTCCTCAGTGTTGTTTTTTTTTTTTAGATTAAAAAAACATCATTAGCCTCAGTGAAGGACATTTTCCCCATAATTAACTGCTGTGTCTAAATAATACCTGCTTTAAAGCAAACCGCGCTTCCTCTTATCGTCGCTAAACCACACGCCAGATGTTTTTGCTTAAGAAAGCACTTCATATTTCGCCCTGATCAGGATATCAGTGTAATTACTGTATAATAATACTGTATCTTTATTAGAGTTGGATTTGCATGGAGATTGTACATTATAGCTAAGTAGGGATAAGTAGGTCAGAGTTTCATGCTAGTCGAATGATCTTCGATCCAGAGACTGTACGAGTTGAGTCGAAGGTCAGAAACGGCAGCGTCTCAGTGCAGTAAGCTTATTCTGAAACAAGACTTACCTTGTACCTAATTATTTTTTAATATCATTATATATTATAAATGACTAAATGTTTAAACCATAAAATAAAATAATACCCGAGTTTTTTCTTTTTTACTTTTCAAAATAAATATATTTTACTTCCAGAACTCATACAAAAGTCGCGCACGTGTTGAGATATCGCATTTATATTGTATTGTATTGTAAAAAAAATCTATTATATATTTCATACTTTATATCAAATACTGATATATTTGAATCTGTAATAGTTTCTATAGTAACCACTCGTTTATACAGTAGGTATTTCTAGAGAGCACTAATAATGTCGTTGTTTAAATGTATAGCTGTGAATATGAGGTATTTACGTAGGTGAGTCAAAAATTATCCGCACTCTGGTTACATTAAAACTTCGGTTGGTCTTATCAGCTCTTTCCGTTCAGGACTCCTGTCTCCCCAGTCACTGCTGTGCAGGTGTCGACGTGTTACGTCAGTTCATTTGTAACTGTGACGCGAGCAAAAATGGACTTGTGACTTGCACGAAAGAAAAGCAGCGTGCAGTAATTTATTCAATGTTTTCGGTGGTCTGAGGACGTACAGTACCTGGTACCGTTATTTTTCAAAGACTTCGTGCGCAGTATGGAGAAAATGTTTTGTCACGAAGAAGTGTGTGTATGAATAGATCCAAGCGCACTGAGGGCACTAGGCGGGATACAACCTGGGCACCCTGCAGACACTCACTCACACACTATGGGCCATTTTCGGAACATGCACGGGAAGAACATGCAAACTCCACGCACACGCAAACTCTAACCGGTACCCCGCCTTAGCTGATACTAAAAGCGATAACTTGTTTGTCAATAAACTGTTTTGTCTTAAAGACCTTCCCTAACAATAAACAGATCAAAACGTCTCCTCCTCGTCTCCTCGTATGTCCTTCGTCCTTCAGAACTTAAGCGCAAGCTGCTTCGAGAGACGCCGAAATACCTCGTCCCATATGATGTCTTTCCTTCCCCTGAAACAGCCCTGGAGGAGAGCCAGGAGTGCTCAGTGGGCCAGCTGTTGATGAAGAAGGGGCTTAAGAAGATTCTGGATGAGACCGCGCTAGAAGCTAATTAGCCAGCCGATGCGGTTTAAGCGCGACTTTGGAAGTCGGTGTTGGGAATTCTGGTCTGAACAGTGAACTGATTAATTAGGGTTACAGAGTTCATGTCGGAATTAATTAAAGCGCTGGTTCTCGACTCCGGCCCCGGAGGACCGAACGCCCTGCACATTATGGTGTTTTCCCTGCTTTATCACAAACACGTCAGGTCAGTGAAAGGCTGTTAGCGAGCTGATTAGTGAAATCAGGTTTGCTAGGTGCTGAGAAAAAAAACTCAAACGTGCAGGAAGAGCCTGTGAATTAAAGCACGAGGGACAAAATGGTGGAGTGAACGTATAGCCGTCGTAACCGAACCTCAGACCCCGTAAATGAATTCCTAATGAGTTGAGATCAGTTCAAGCACCACTGCAACCAAATCACCTCAAACTTGAGTATTTCGCGCTAATCAATCAGCCAAACAGAAAGACCTGGATCATATATAACGTGTGATCATCATGTCAGAAGATCTTCAGTCTGCTTGGCTCATCTATTAGCATACAGCATGATGTGAAGCAGCTCAGAAATGAGGAAAACCCAGCATTCCTTTCATTCTGAATTAGCAACGTAGAACGTTGTTACGCCTTTATCAGTGAAATTCTTTCTTCGCATATCCAAGCGTAACTGGCTTCAGAGCATGGCATGATACAGAGCCCCGGCAGCAGACAGGGTTAAGGGCCTTGCTCAAGGGCCCAACAGTGGCAACATGTGGTGGAGCTGGGGCTCGAACCGCTAACCTTTCGATCAGTAACTCAGAGCCTTAGCCCTCTGAGATACCACTGACTTAGAAATAGCCAAAGCACTGAGCCAAACACACACACATACACTCGCACAGAGGTTAATAAGACACCAGTGAGACTAATTAAGAGCAGGAGGTGGACAAACAGGAAGCAGGTTCTCTCAGTGACCAGGAGAGAGCCTGAGATCTGAGGCGATGTGCCTCTAGAGAACGTCTGAGCAAGGCGAGGTTCCTGAGGTTTCCCGGCTGCATGGAAACTCCGCAGATCAGGATCCAGGAATGCAGCTCAACCTTGGGAAAAAATGGCATCGCGTCAGCCGGAGCAGCTCCGTCTCTCCAGTCGTATATGATCATTAGGTAATGGCAGGTCATTGGGACAGAGGCTGTCTCCGGGCTGGAGACGGTGTCTCAGAAAGGGAAGAGATTTTATTAGCTCCTTTCTGTTTTGAAAAAGTTCTAATAAAAACAGGATGTTCTTGCGCGTCTTTATTCCGTCCTGCATTAAAATGTCCAAAGCTGATGTCTCTTATAGAAACCACTATGATGATAAAACATCGCAAGTTATCGGTCGTAGATGGTTTTATCTCCAGAAGATGAAAAAAAATCATGATTATTAATTTCCTCGTAGCTTCATAGCTTTTATGCAACACATTCAGAACAATCAGACATTTTGTTAATATTTTCTATAACCCTCATAAACTCAGGTATAAACAAATCAGCATCACAGATCTGCAGAACCGACTTCGACACAACCTCTCAGGCCCATAAACCTAAATCTCAAGTACCACCGAGGACACTGTGTATTATGACAAAAGCTCAAGATTGCTCCTAAACCGGCCCGACACGGACAGGTGTGTGTGTGTGTGAGAGTGTGTATCGCTCAGGATGTTCAGTGATCGCGTTTGCTCTTTGTGCCGTACTCTATAATATGTCCGGAGCTGAATCACGCTATTGTGTGTGAAGTGTGAAGAGTGCGGAGTCCTCGCGCTTCCCGTCAGCACCGCGCCGAGACCGTGTTATCTCTGCTTCGGATATCAGGACGAGTGAAGATCCTTGTCTGAGACAATAGCCCATGCCAGGATGAGCATGCACACACACATACACACATACATACACACACATACACACACACATACGTATATATATATATATATGCGCACAGGGCACTCAGTCAGGATTACACTGTGGCACTATTTACAGAAACATGATATTATTGGATGTATATAGTACAGTTCGCAGTTCGCTCAGCAGCCTCTTTATTCAGAGTGTTCTCCTGCTGTTGTGGTTCATCTCCATCAGAAGTATGTGTTCTGACGTGCTCTTCTGCTCAGCACGGTTAAAAAGTCTGGTTCTGTTTGTGCTGAGCGCTCCCTCGATGTTTTTTGTTTTTTGCACCATTCTTAAAAAACATGTTCCTAACAGATACAAATACAGATACGAATATGAGACGTAGTATTCGAGGTGTGCTTGGACTGGGATTGAGGAGGAAAAAAATCACTCAAGTGAAGGGTTTTTACTTTTGTGTCGAAATGAGAGTTTAAGTTGCGCTAGGGTTAGGAACTATAATAAGAGGAAATACATTTTGGTTGGTTAGAGGAGATTTGTGCTCTCAATTTGGTTTTAATTCAAATATAGATCCTGGATATTTGAAGCCCTAAACAGGCACAGATACTTTTTTTGTGTTACATCCCTCACTCATATACAGATAGTCCCCGACTTGAACGAGTTCCGTTCCGGGTTGCACGTTCGTAAGTCGGATTTGTTCATAAGTCTGGCAAAGTGACTCGTATGCACCTCTGACACGAATATACAATGTAAAGCATACCAATACCCTTGACTTAATCTCTGTCCCCTTTCCCCAAACTGCCATCATGTCGCCGTAACCACACCTAAGGAAATGAATCTCAACATTCACGATTTGGTCAAGCAAACCAGAATTTTCCTCTAATGTGACCTCATATGTATAAGACCATGGTTGTTCCTCTGCAGTAGCTCATATATTTAGACACTGAAACGGTAATTTTGGAGGAGGAGTGAAACAGCTGGAGCATTCACACTTACACACTTTGGGGAGCTCTGAGTACACCTGTGTTTACTTGTCAAAAATATATTAAAACACAGACCTTTAATTCCTTATTCTGGTTTATCTATTGTATATACAGTAATATCCAATTTCAAGCAAGTGACAGGCATCACATGCAGGATTATTTGCGAGGACAAATGAAAGGCATGAAGGGACCGTGGTGAGAACCGACAGCGATGGCGACAGCAAGGGCGCGGACGCCCCGCGAGGTTTGCGGATCCGCGCAGATTAACATGTTACGGCAAACCGAGCGGATACGGTGATAATAGACGAGGAGCGGAGAGCAGCGGTGGTGATAGCGCTCACAGTCCCGAGACGTTGCGACGTTTAAAAGCTGGAGTAACACGTGTACAATCATATCAGAGCGCTAAACCTGAACCCCGGTCCAATTAATACCTGCTTAGTGCTTGGGGAGGTAAAACACTGCACAGATGGGCGGTTTGGCCGATGTAAAGGATGCAAAGGAAATAGCATCAGGATCATAGCCATGGCACATAAACCTGAATAAACTCCTCTAAAATAATATTTCTTGACATAGCTGTCAAATTTACGACGCTCGTGAGGAATTTATATTTATAGCTGCTATAAGATAAGCGAGAACAGGAAGTGACTTCTCGTCTCCTGGGTATTAAATGCAACTATAAAGGGATAAATCAAGTTCTTTTGTGTTGCTGTTGGTAAAACGGTCCCTCATTGGGACGTTTCTTATACGTGTGAAGTGTTATTGGAATCTAACATCATCAACACTGATCATTTCCCTATTACTGCACCCTCTGAGGTGGTTTATTCCCTGCTCACTGGTTAGGAAATAAATGTGAAGCGGCGGTATCGTCCTGACTGTCACACTGGCGAGCTGCCAGCTCCTCCAAACCCACTGAGCGAGATGGGTGAGATGTTTTTTTTTTCCTCTCTCTCTCCCTCTCTCTCTCGCTCTCTCTCTTTGCAAAGCTGCCAACACATTTTGCCAAATTTGAGAACAAGTTAGTCTTTTTTTCTCATGAGCCCTTGTTATAACCAGGAAGGTGACCATAGCTGGCATTGGATGGCGCTGACGGCGGTGGAGATATAACTTCACAGAGGAGCAGAGAACTGGTCCCGTAGGTCACGAATCCATCCAGGCAATTTCCAATTCAGCCCATGTCCAGGGTCTGGCATCCATTTCTGCATCGGTATCAGCTCCGTCTCCATGTCCTCACCGTTGACAATCGGTCCCTGAGACGTCGATCTCACACTGAGTTTTAAACTGTTATAGCAATAATAGTTCCTGGTTTATCAGGATGGTCCCAGATATCCCAGTTGCTTTGATTCAAACGTCACTGGTTTCTTCACGGACGTCCGAGCCTTCCTCAACGGGGTCTTTGAACCTAATCCATAATCGATGTGAACAGAATTATGTTACTCTGAGAACGCTTTCTACTGTGAAAACCAGGCTACAGCTTCCCATCTAGCCATTAAAGATGTTTACGGTGTAGAAGGTGGAGACGATGATCTGCCAGGGACCCGTTTGCCAGCCGAACGCTTAGAAAAGAACAACAGCAATAAGCTCGGGGACGTGAAAAAGATGTTACACTCCTCTATGATGCTGTAGTGAAGAAAAAATATCCGAGATCACACGTCAATTAGCGAGAATCGCTTGAAACAGACTTGTTGTCAAGGCGACAGGTCTGTAAGCGCAAACCTGGTCAGGAGCAGCTTATATAACGTAAGCAAAAAGGCATCTTCTCGTGTCATGAAATCTGGTAAAATCAGGAAAAAGCTGGTCTTACAGCCTGGTCATGGTGAATCTGGAGATAATCCTGGTGACCGTCAGGGCTTAATGAGATTCAGAGTTCAGTCCACATGTAATGTAAAACACCTTATGGGTAATTTAGTGCACCGAATCTGCTTACTGCATGTGGGTGGGAGGAACCTGGGAACCTTGAAGGAACCTACATGAGCCTGAGGAGAACATGTGGAGAAGCATCTCTATGATCATCTCATGCAGTCAAGTCTACTGTTATTTAAAACGAATGAGCTTCTGACCAATCACAACAGAGAACCCAACAGTGCTGTGAAAAAGTTTTTTTTTTTTATATATATCACAAAAGATTGACATCATTAAACGAATTTTTATGTTACGCAAGTCTACCCAGAGTAAATACAGCTTTAGATCTTTTAGTATGCTTCAGGCAGGGTCTACTTAAGCCATTTCTTGATTCAACAGGTCTGGCGGTAATCAGGCCTGGGTGTGGAGAGTGAAATCTAACTTAGCTTTCCAAAAAATGTGGTCAATCACAACTCATTCATTATTTAACAAGTGTGGCAGGGGCTATTACTTTTTCACACAGAGCCTGGCAGGTTTGGACAGGATTTTTTCCCTTAAAAATCAGGGAATACTTTTTCACAGCACTGTATGTCGTGATCAGATGCTCCTTGGTGATATTTAGCTTCTTCAGCTGAAGAGATTCACAGGGGGACGCCTCTGCACCAATCTGTCTGAGCTGAGCTGTCTTTTGATTGGCTCCTCAGCTGTCAATCATCTGCCTGGAAACTTTTAACTGCAGCAGCTGGAATCCAGAATCAGCAGCTGAAACTCGCGTCAAATTGAAGAAGAACAACAACAACAAGAAACCTGCTGAGGGACTCAGTTATCCCAGGGGACCAGCTGGGCCTGGGCCAAGTGCAGGCCATCTGAGGGACACGCCCACTAAACACCACCTCAGCCTGGCAGCTGGTGGAGAGGTGAAGCTGAGACATCGAGCTCAATGGATACAGAGGACATGCAATTGAGAGAGAGAGAGAGAGATGGAGAGAGATTGCTAAAAATGCTTATAATTTAGCTATAATTTACACATTGCAGAAGACGATTTTTAGGAGAATAAGAGAGAGAGAGAGAGAGTGAGACAGACTGAAAAGGACAGAAAAAGTGGGTGAGAATGGAATGACAGACAAAATGAGAGGGAGAGAGGGGGGGGGAGAGTAAAATAGGAGGGTAAGAGAGAAAAAGAAAAAACAGAGTGAGGCGGAAAAAGAGAGATGAGGGACAGAAAAAAGATAATACAGTAAAAGTGACAGGGTAAGACAGAAGAAAATGAGAGAGACAAAAAGAGATAAGAAGAAGAATGAAAATAAGAAGAGAGTGAGACACAAAGTGAGACAGACAGAAAATTGAGACAGGGAGTTTTATAGAAAATGTAGGGAGGTGGAAGTGGGAAAGTAAGACGGGAAAAGGGTGCAAGTAAGGCAGACATTGAGAGAGACAAAGAAAGATTAAAGACTGAGAGTGAGACGGAAAAAGAGAGAGAGAGAGAGAGAGAGAGAAATGGCAGGGAACAAAAAGAGAGTGAGACCAGGATATAGATGACGAGAGAGTGAGACACACAGAGAGAGCTTAAAGTAGAGAGAGACAGAGAGAGAGCGAGAGAGAGTGAGACAGAGCAAGAGCGAGCAGTATATCTTTCTCATTCAGTGAGTTATGGCTCTGCTGTAGTGGAGGACGTGACCTGCTTGATATTATGCCAGCACATTAGCACACACACACACACATGCACGCGCACACACACACACACACACACACACACACACACACACACACACACTCAGAGAAACACATGACAGATCACACACGTTTGTCTTACTGTCTTATGCAAATGAGACGTCTCAGTGTGTGAGGGAATGCCATAAAACACTGCACCGTGGGGTGAGACAGGACCGAGGCAGAGGACTGCACAACAGACACAGACAGACAAGAGAGACCGAAAGATAGACATGGAGGAAGACAGAGAGACAGACAGACAGACAGATAGATAGGCAGGCAGACAGACAGGTACATAGACAGAGAGACACAGACAGGGAGGGAGGCAAACAGACTGACAGACAGAGAGACAGAAAGGCAGATTTAGAAAAACAAAATTGCAGATTTTCTGTGATGGACAGACAGAAAGACACTCGAGCAAGGTGTGTGTGTGTGTGTGTGTGTGTGTGTGTGTGAGCAGTAGAGTACAGCTACAGGCCATGACCCCATCCATCAGGTTCGTTTGGACTTTTCCATTTAGTTTCTGATCATGTTGGTGGGATAAACAACCAAAAGAAGAAGAAGAAGATGGAGGAGGAAAGAAACTTGCCAGCTCTTCGTCCTTAGCAACAACATGACACCAACTTTATAACCCCCCCCCACACACACACACACACACCAGAAACCTCTGTGTAACGACTGTAATAACATCACTCATGACATATACAGTACAAGAAGTGCTATTAATATTAACCATGCACATAGCCCCACCCACAACTCCACCCCAGCACCGCCCCTGACTCCGCCCATTCACTCATAATGAACCCTGTTGGTTCTGTAGGACGGCTGTGAAGGTTGTAGAGATGGAGATCTACACAAAGTGTGTGTATAGATAGATAGATAGATAGATAGATGTAGAATGAGAGTTCATTGAGACATCTGTAAACTGCAGACATGTAGAAGATAGATAGATCAAGAGAGAGAGAGAGAGAGTACATAGTGTAAATATGGAAAGAGAATCTCTCAAAAGCTGCAGATAGGTAGAAGATAGAGAGAGAGAGAGAGAGAGAGAGAGAGAGAGAGAGAGAGAGTCTACATATAGAGAAAGAGACTCTATAAAGAGAATTTATACAACTTTATAGATATATAGATAGATTTACTTCATTGAGACATCATTAACATGCAGACAGGTAGAAGATGAGAGAGAGAGAGAGAGAGAGAGAGAGAGAGAGAGAGATTATATACATACAGATGGATAGATAGATAACTTCTCCTTCACATCTTCAGCAATAATAATAATAATAATAATAACAGATGTGTGTATATAGAATCAGGACCGACCTGCGCGTGCTTGTCCGCCGGTGAACCCGCTGCTCGAGCCCAGTCGCGCGTGCCCTTCCCTCATCCGGTCATCTCGGACACGTAGAGCGCACGAGCGCGCCTGGACTCACGCGCCCGCGCGCTGTTGCTCATTGACGCTGCGGGTTTGTTGCTGTTGTTTTGTTGTTGCTGTTGATTTTTTTTCTGATTGATGATGATGATGATGATGATGATAATAATCCCCGTGAGTGAGTGAGTGAATGAGAGCGTGAGTGAGTGAGTGAGTGAGTTGCGGTTCAGCTCCTCGCCGACGCGCTCCGTATTTTCACCCCGGCGTGATGATGATGATGATGATGATTTTTCTCTCTCTCTCTCTCTCTCTCTCTCTCTCTCTCCGTCAGACGCGCGCGCAGCACTCACCGACCGGTCCTGTGTCCTGTGTGCGCGGTTCGGTTCGGTGCTGGTGTTCTTCACATCCTGCCGTTACATTCCCCTCGTATCCGTGACCGAGCGCGAGCGAGTGACCGCGCGCAGTGACTCACTGACTGCGACTGGAGGCGCGCGCGCGCCGTTTACCGGGGAAGCGTCACCCCCTGCTTCCGCCCGCGCGCGCCGGTGAGACAGAGCCGCGCGCTACGCCGCCTCTATACTGCTGTTGATGGGAGGAAGGGGGGTAGGTGGGGGTGAGTGTGTGTGTGTGTGTGTGTGTGTGTGGAGCACCGGGGGAAATAACGCAACAGCAGCCGCGATATTCCGCGAAATCGGTTAAATCGTCATCGCGGCATCACGATCAGTCCGCATTAATTAACTGCATAATTAATCGATTAATTAATTAATGAATTAAAGTTAACCACATGATGACATTCAGCTGAGGTTAATTACCTCAATGCCCGTGTTGTAAGTCATTAATCCAGGGGACCTGCTGGAATTCTCTAATCTGATTGTTTTTTTTTTCTGTGCATTGATTAGATTTCTATAAATCAAATTTCTATAATGTATTAATGCATTCATTATCCTTATTGTTACCATAGCAACAGCTCATTCACACAGAAGATTTGTTCATTTTTAATGTAAGGAGTCTGCAGTGTCAGTGCTATGTAACAGCTTCGTCCAGAAGGAGCTTCTGCATTAGGGAGGAGTTCCAAATCCTGTGTGTGTGTGTGTTTTAATTAAGTTAAAAGGAAGCAAATGGATTGTTTATAGCTCCTAATAACAAGAGTTGGGGCGAGTGTGGTTAAGATGGTGGACTGCTGATCAGGAACTCCCCTGTTCGAGCCCCAACACTCCCAGGCTGCCACTGTTAGACCTTAGAGCAATATACAGTACCTCCTTTTCAATAATTAGTTTCATTGACCTTCCGTAACATCAAATGTAACTATAAATGGATGAAAGGCAATATTTGTCAAATTGATGTTGAGTGCTGTCTAACGTGGAGGTTAAAAAAAAGGAAAATCAACAATGAATACAGTGCAAAATATGTACGATTTGATAAAAGTATGAGTATAAAATGCACAAAAAATTGCAAAATGATATTTACAGAATTAGTCTAAAGTGCTTGTATTATTTAATTGATTTCATTATATAAAAAACAGAAATCCAAGATGGCTGGTGTGTGCAGCGTTCGCACAGGTAGTTCCATCACAGGTGTGTTACAGGTGTTCCTCAATGAATGTAGCAGTAGACAGTGCATATGGAAGGCAGAATTTATAAATAATTATAATTATACAATTAATGTAAATATATATTTACAAGGTTAAGGGTACAGTTAGGAGCAGGTTAGCAATTATAGTATCTCTTATTTATTGCTAGAAGTTTACCTGCGGCTCTGACCATTCAGACCCTGACGCTGGCGTGCTACCGTTACCTGTGAATGGTGTGTGCGGTCAACTCGCTGCCGCTCCTCATGCTGCTCCAATGTTTCATTAGACCTTAACCCTTATGTTGTCTTAGGACAAGGAGAGTATACAGAATTTTAAGACCACACAAGAGTTTATAAATATTGTTATTTACTACATTGGTGTGAGATATTATAAAATCTCACCGTAATGTAGTAAATAATGATAGATTATATAATAATAATAAAATATATACAATATGCATATATTATATACTGTTGTTATTATTATATTATGTTATTGTTCCCAGCATGATTTTTTTTTTTATCATTTATGATATATGTGCTGATCTCACAATAAATCACAATAATGGATGCAACTTGCAAATGATCCCACTAACTTATCACAGAATCACTTGCAAATTTCACCCAATACCACTAGTGGGCCTCATCAACAGAAATATAAAGAAATAAAATTATTGGAATCATGCAGCCCTGAGACAGCCATTTTTGTCTAATTGCTTCAAAATAGATTTTTTTTTTTCAAAATCCCACCAAGAACTCTGAATGACACCTGCCATTTAAAATGTCCAGTACGTGTCCCAGCGTCTTTCAGCTGCCATGTTTGTGATTAAACCTGTAGGACTACTCACTTTAGCCAATGACAAGCAGCAGCTAAAGACAAAATGGCGACATGCTCAGAATGGATTATTGATCAGAAAGCACAGGGTTTTGCTCCTATGGTTCATTACACTGACAGTAAGCATGTTGGAAGTCCTCTCACATTAGATTACAGATCACGGCTCGTCCCACTGCCGCTAAGCTAACAGCGTTTAAAGTGTTTGACAGTCTCTCACACACAGTACAATATGGTCTGAAATTCAGAAAGCATTTTCAAGACATCTTTTTAAATTCATATTCTATCAATAATGACTAAAAAAAACGTTGACAATAAGTTAATACAAATTATTCAAAAATATTTTACACACCACAGGCTGATGAACATACAGAGTCTAGATACAGATGACAGGTGTACCGCTTTAGAAAACATACAATGATTTTCTTTGGTGTTCTTTCTTTGCTTGAGAAAAAAAAAAAACAAGTTCACTAAAAAGCTAGCTAACATTAAATTAACTACTGTACTCTTTATTAAAACTAGCCAAGTTTTCCAGAAAGCAAGGTAACTACAGTATAGAAAAACTACTGTACTTTGTAATAAAACTAGCTAAGGTTGCTAAAAAGCTAGCTAATATTAAATTAATTAGTTTACTGTATGTATACTGTACATTATACTATTATATTATAAAAAAAAAAACTAGCCAAGTGAATTATACTTAGACTTCTGTACTGTGTAGTAAAACTAGCCAGGTTTAATAGAAATGCTAGCTAACATTCAATTAATTACTGTACTGCGTAATAAAGCTAGTCAATCTGTCATTAGATAAACTACTAGACTGTATAATAAAACTAGCCAAGATTGCTAGAAAGTCTGGCTTCATTCGATGAACTACTGTATTGTGTATGAAACTGAAACTGGCCAGGTTTAATAGAAATGATGGCTAACGTTAGATAAACATCTGTACGTTGAAATAAAACTAGCCAAGTTTGATAAAATGCCAACTAACATTAGGTATGTGAGTTTATTTTGTCATTAATATCAGGCATTTGGAAGCTAATCAGGAGTTCTAGCTAATGTTAGGACAACTGTTATAATCGCAACCATTACTTTACTTAGTGAAAAGCAAGCTAGCTAAATTTCAAACACAGAAACTAAGGAAACAAGCTATCTAAATGTATGTAAACTCTGGCGCTTATTATTATAATTTTTTTTATGATTGCCTGATTTAAATTAACTTGAAATCCCTTTCCTAGCTGACCCAAAGACATGTCTCACCCCATAAAACCAGGTAACTTGTACCGTTCTACATGACTGACCTCTAAGGCACAATAGACTTATCATCTTTCAAACTGAAATCAAGCTCTCAAATTTCTCTGAAGGAAAAAAAAAAGACTTTTAGAGCTTGAACTTCTAAAGTAGTTCAAATGTTCTAGAGGAGCTCTGGGATATATTTAGGTCAACATCAAAAGCTTCGATTGCAGCTCTGACACAGATGGGAGCTGAAAGCAGCAGGGAGAGGGAGAGAAAGATGAACAGCCGGCTTCTCCGCATGTCTCAAACGCTCTCCTCGGCAGCGTCCACAACCTCTAACAAAGCTCGACGCACCCGGGACACAGCAGCAGCAAGCCTGAGATCTCTTCTACCTGAACCAAAGGGCTTGAGGCCAACAATAAAGTGGTCAGTTTGGATCAGGAGGGATTAAATGAAAACTCAGGATCTACTGTAGAGAATTACACAAAAAAAATGTGTTTAGTTATGCAACTGAATGTACATACATTTGTTCATGTAACCAAAATGATGATGGTAGAATTAAAACAGGACAATGTGCTGGGAAAATGTTGTATTTTGCTTTAATCAATATAACATATGGTGATTTTTGCTTCAGGATGGTGCGGGTAACCGTGGGTCATGTGAATTTCGGAGTTGTATTGGTAACATTAAGTGGGGCGACTGGATTGGTACTGTATTTCTTCACCCGTCCAAGAGGTATCATCGGTCCTTTTCCAGACAACAATGGCCCCCAGTCTGGGTCAGAAGAAGAATAAACTAGATCATCTGAACAAAACCAAAGCCGAGATCTGACACCTATCACCTACCTTCCCAAGTTTATCAGAATACTAGGGACCGCTTGTGGACGTATCCTGACTTCATGCCCCGTGATCCCAGCACAAGGCAGTTATCCTTGCTTGCTTGTTGCCCACCGCTCAAGGAAAACAATACAGAATCTTCGCAGGATGTAGGACGACCTACATAAGATCTCACAGATCGTTGTTCATCACGTCAATTCACACTCTGTCATGAGTCACACTTTGTAAGAGAGCATAAACCAGGCTTGGTGTTTTTTTTTTTTTAATACCCTGGTGGTTTGCGGTTTCACAGCAATTCACACCCTCATACTTCCATGTCATTTGAGTTTCTTGACGTCGCTGGTGTGAATCACGCGTCATAGTAAGACTTCACACCACTTAGTGAAACTGATAAATCTCCCGGGTTGAGTAGATACACGTCTTTTGGGAATAAACCTTAACATCGATTCACTAAGAACAATATCACATATCTTATATATCTGATTCTGACTAAATTAGTCATGATATGACTATGATGCTATTTTTGCCGTATAAGATAAGTTGTGTTAACATTTATCATTGATTATATAACAGTAAACTGGTGAAAGGATCATGGGCAGCCAAGACTCGCTTATGCCCATGGGGACCAAAGGCCAGCTTGTCTGGTCCAATCCCACAATGCCAATGCAGTACTGGCTAAAAAAAGTCAATGCTGGCCATGATAATAAAGCACCAGAGCACCCAGGGCACCAAAGCCCGCCTCACACGGAGCCCAGCAGGCAAACAAAAGGTCACAGACCCGGCCTCCAAACGCTCCAGATCCCAATTTGCACAGATTGGATGTGCCATGGCGCCCCCACTCCCAACCTAAAGCATCCAAAGATTCCCTACCAACATACTGGTGCCAGACACCACAGCACACCCTCAGAGGTCTTGTGAAGTCATGCCCTACCCCGGGTCCACAAGTAGAACCTTCACTGTACTGGGTATAATGTTTTGTGATGCAAGTTATGGCTGATTAATGTAAATAGTGCACTGCTTTAGAAAGGCTGTTTAAGAGAAATTGAATTACTGTACATTTTAAAGCTGATGAAATAAACCCAAACCTTGTTGTTGGAATCTGATGAGTTTCCAGTCTCTTCTGTGTGGGAGCAGTATGCAAAAAAAAAAAAAAAAAATGCTCATTTTTATAATAACCTGCTTAATAATGCATTTCCACATCCCGTTCTCTCCTCAACATTTCCTCTCATCATTTGCAATTCCGCAAACCAAATTATTCTGGGTCGAAGTAAAGGCCTGATTGAAAAGCTGTGCTGATAACTGCACCGCTCTCATCCAGGTTTCTGAGATTGGAGTGGAGTGAACTCATTACCCTCCGAATTCATACCACCTCATAAATAACACATGCTCGCAAAATTGGACAGAGGTGAGGGGGATAAATGACAGCGTTGCATCTTTTAACGGGAAAGGTCAGTGGGGCGGTGTGTGGAGTGGTATCACAGAACGCGATTGGAGGAAGTGAATTTGCCCCCCAAATCAATAGGTGGACAAATATTGCCTACATCAAGGTATGGAGAGTGATTTCCTCATCAGCGTTTTGATAAACAAGTCGAGAGGGTCGGACTTTCAAAAACTCCGTCACATCGACAGAGTCGGAAAGAGGGCAAGAAATTACCATCTAAAAGAGTCAGCTCTTGGAGAAAAAGGCAGAATTATAGTTCCTTAGAGACAGCGAGGAGTGCAAGGAGATGGAGAAACAGATCGTGTGGTAATAACCGTGTCAGATGGTTAGGATAAATGAGATGGAGATGCATAAAAACTGAGAAACTAGACCAGTTTCTGACTTTCACTCACTAAACAAGCAGCTGCTTGTAGCACAAGAGGAGCTCAAGGCTAATCACACTCTTGTTCAGACATTTACTTTTGCTAACTAGCTAGATTCAGGCTAATTACCCAACTGAGTAAAAGATTATTTGGCTAATAGACTGATAGGCTGATGATGTCGCATATCTCATTGCTCGGGGGTAGATCCAGGATCACGGTGTTGCAAATCTGTTGAGGAAATTGCATCAGATTACTGTAGCGCTAGCGTGGCTGCATGAAGGTTAGATCCTTTACAGTTGTTCGAAAAATATATCGTTACAGTTTTACGTTTAAAATCAAACGAATGTAAACCTGTCAGAGCTGCTAGTATATAGAAAATTAATTAGTAGAAAATTAATCAGCACATTTTCGGACCAATCAGAGTTGAGAATTGAGTGATATAATTCTGAATGATAAATACCGAACGCGGATATCGTCCCACTTTTGATCACTGTGAGTTTGCTTTGAACCTCGCCAACCCTGACCACCCTGCTCTGGATCTGTCCCAGCACATGTGTTTGTCCCCCTCAGGCTTCTTAACCATCACCCAGCGAGGTTCAGAGATTTTTTGTTTTGTTTTGCGCATGTAATGTTGTTATTGTTCTCACTTTCACATATGACTAGCCCAAACTCTCACATGCTAACTAAGGTTGTATGCCCATCTTCTGCCCCCCACCGCCAGTCACCGAGCACAGCAGGGATGAGGATAACATGGTCAGTCGCCTCTCAGCATGGTGTCCAGGAACAGTGTGTGTGGGAGAAAATGCAGCTTTCACACACTTCTCACACAGGCTCTGATGATTTCCAAGAGCAGAGTCAAAAATTCAGTTCCATACACAGTTAATGCTAGCACTTCACCAGCTGTTGCTTTATTTAAATATCGTTTTAGTCACCGTGTGGGGGGTGCAGGGTGGCTCGGCGCTTAGCACTCTTACCTCCAACCTTCATGGTCGGTGTTTAAACCTGATCTCTGGACTAGGTGCATGGAGTTTGCATGTTCTCCAAGTCTTGCCTTCTTCTACTTTGATTCTTTAAGGGTTCTGTGGATAACTACTAGCTTCCAAGCCTGGTTCTACCATACTAATAGAAAAACACCTTCCACTATGGATCTATGTAGAACTATCAACCGTCCCCTCAGAGGAACAACCGAGGAATCATTAGCTTGTTTCCCACCAAGGCAGTTCCAGGGGTAGTTTAGAGTAAGAGCCCAATTTTGAACCAGTTCTTTGTTTTCCGACAGCCAAAGAACTGGCCCTCAGACAGAAAAAACGGTTCTATGGCAGCACCAACACTTTGCTGGACTAGAACAAAGAACCGCTTCAGTCAGGGGCTGAAGGACAGGATTATCAAAACCAACTAAAAGTTTGTGATTGGCATCTGTTAAAAAAAAAATGACTCAATTGGCAGCTCAGGTACTTTCTAGTAATGATGGTCTGATCCCAAAGTAGACTTGCAAAGCCAGGAGACCTGCTCACAAAGCCCCATGTTGAAGTTCACCATTGTTGTTGTTGTAGTGCTTTCCGCTAGCTTTTTTTGGTGCTAGCATTGCTGTCAGAGTAGAGACATACACAGATGTAAACAGTGACGTAATGATGTGATTCTCTAGCCCATGGAAAACCAAAGCCAGATCTTAGGAGGTTCACTATTATACTGGCTCTGAACCGGCACTAGTGCCAGACATGAACTAGCACCTGATCCTCATTGGTGGAAAAGGGGAATTTAAGAGCTTCTACATTTTTTTGTAAGGGGGCAGTCATGACTCAGATGCTTGAGGCTCTGGGTTGCTAATAGTAGGGTTGGAGTTTCGAGTCCCACCACTATTGGGTTGCTACTGTTGTGCACTTGGACAAGGGCAATAGTCCTACGCAAGTATAGAATTCATTATTTCACTGGTTCCAATCCAAAAGCCTGGATGAGAAAAGAGAAGGGTTGGGCATCGGCCCCCAAAAATACAGCAGTGCTATAGAACAAAAAAAAGTGTAGCTGTTTGTAAATCACCTGGAGATTTTGCTTCTGCATGGAGTTTTTCAATGTTCTCCGAGAACAAATGAAGAACCATCAGAGGAAAGAGTTTGACAATTAGTACCACGCAGTGCTGGCATTGGATCGCAGACTGCAGCAATCAGGACAGAGCGTAGGTGATGATGATTGACCTTGAGTAAGTTTAAAGATAAAGTTTTATGGGTTGTTCTTCAGGTACCTGCTACTAGGAACCAAAAGAGAGTGACAAGACTTTGAGGTTGATTGGAGACTAAACGTGCAAACTGGTTTGTGCCTTTGTGCTGTTTGTGTATTTTTCTATTTGGGTCCCGTTTTCACCCGCTCTGACCCCGAGGTCAGCGGTTTACACCCCATTAGCCTCCTGAGCAAACATTGGGGGAGCTGAGAGATGACTTTGTGTAAATTGAGTAAAAATAAAGCGCAAATAAGGCATAAGTTATAAATCGGCGAAAACTTTCAGGCAAGACTTGGAGAACATGCAAACTCCATGCCCAGGACAGGAAAGTTTCCAGGTTGCGGATTCTTAATAACACGACTACAGTATCTGAAGATCCAGCATTAGTACCGTAAGTGAGCTAGCTGTAACGACACGTCCTTGTGACGCCAGTGCTAATAGTGTACGCGGATTACACATATAACAAACTAATCTTTGATGTTGTAAATTTTGCACTGAAGCTGCGAGGCTAATGGAGCTAATGGGCTAATAACAGAAGCTTCCCAGATAGCAGACGACTCCAATCAGGACCCGGATCGAACTTGGATCCGGATTTCATCATATAGCTACTAGAGTTAGCACCAGACCTCAAACTTTTAACGAGATTCAGACAGAAACACATCTCTGTTTCTAACACACTTTTCTCCAAGAGGTATTTATTATCGAGTCAGACGACGTTGAACTTTTTCTCCTTTTTCGATTAGTTCTGTTACTTCACTCCTTTTATAAACACAACGTAGAAAGCCATGCAAAAACATAACAGAAACCTTACTCTGAGTAAACCTGACGTGTATAAATTAGAAATATGCAAATGTGTTCCACTAAAACAGCCTCAAAGAAGAAAAGGAGAAAAAATAATCATGGAAAAAAAAAAAATAATCGTGCAGCGAATGTGAGCTCTGGCGCACCGGCTGCCCAAAGCGGGCATGTCCTGCGGGGCACTGGCGGCTAAGCGCAGACGCTTCCTCCTGTTCTTGCCCGGAGACACTCCGCCAATTACACTCTCTGTGGGAGCGGGCTATTTGTGGAAGCCTTTCATCTTTACACGAGCAGGGGACGTTAGCGTTAGCCCGTGCTCACAGCGGCCATCATCGCACCTCTTTACCTCACACCGAGGCGCGCTCTGGAGCCAGCCAATCACGAGGCCGGGTACGGTGTGACGTCATGCGGGGATTCGGAGCGGCGTCTCGCCGTGTGTTACGCCAGGTTTATTTTAAGCCTACAACAGTTGCGTTTTTTAAAAATGTATTTATTTATTTATTTTATAAATGTGTCACCAGCCTTGATGATTTTCTGTTATGATTTATGGAAAGCAAAACAAACCTCATTAGTAAAAACATACATAAAATAGAGATAAAATAGAGGAGCAGACGAGGAGAGAGACATGGACGGTGAAAAAGGGTGAGAGATACTGTTAGAGAGAGAGAGAGAGAGAAAGAAAGAGAGAGAGAGAGAGAGAGAGAGAGAGAAGAATGAACAGGAAGAACAACAGATACAGAGAAAATTAAAGGTGCAGGGAAAGAGTGAGAGAGAAACTCGTTTAAAAAAGAGAAAGAGAGAGAGAAATGAACGAAAAGAACCAACGATGATGAAAGCAGAGTCCAGATATTCATAAGAAAAAACATTTCTAAGTGTTTCATTCCGCATCAACATTCATAAACATCTCATAAGTGCGATTACATAAACATAATCTCAGCCGTTGTTCACGCAGCGTTAGATCAGACGGGCCGCGCTCGGAGCTGGATAACGAGATATAAATGATGAGACGGGTTTATGTCTGTCATAACCGTGTCGCTCTATAAACACCAGTCTGAGGTCAGACGTAACCCGGATCTCTACCTGAACCCGTTAACCTCCGCGCGAGCCGTAAGTGGTGACGCGGCCGCCTGCTGAATCTCACACACTCTCATTAACGCTGGCCCTGTCTGACCTGGAGCAGAGCCTGGCCCGCTGTCGAGGTGTGTGTGTGTGTGTAGTAGGAGAGACGCACCGGCATCAATACGGCTTGGAAATATAGAAAATATCAAACGACACCCAGCAAAAAAAAAATCATCGCTCGTTTATGAAACCACATGGAGTTTTCTCCCCTACAAACCGGAGTGTAGTGAATGTTTTTACGCCCGCAGTGAAGTGATGAATAATTAAGCGTTTTCAGTTCGTCTCTAGGCCGCGTGCTCCGCTCACACACTTTTCACTCAAATGACCTCATCAGTGACTAACTATGCATTTAAATTAGCATCTTAAGAAGTACGGACTAACCGGAGCAGAGGCTCACGCTACCGCACTGCGTGTGTCAATGAAGCACGAGTCTAAAAGCAGTGCACGTGACACACGTGCAGCGACGGCACCGCCGTTAACAAGGTAAAAAACAACATTTACTGCTCAAATTATGAAACAACGTCCGACTCACTCAGCAGGAAGTGAGGTCATGAAGCGATTCACACAAGCAAAAAATTCCCTTTTTTTAAAATGAGGAACCCCACAACATCTGCGTTTACAACATCTGTCCTGCTTGTGCAATTCACGCAAATGAAGATCTTGATGCGTTAAATAAACTGTTAATTACTCCAAATTCTTGTACACGCACTGGCCACTTTATTAGGAATCCTTACCTATTCAACCAATCATCTGATCACGTAGCAGTAGTACTGTACAATGGATGAAATAAAATCACGGAAAACATATAAATACAGATCAACAGCTTTGGTTAACGCAATTGTAGTGAGCAGAAAAGCATCATTTCAGGTAAGCATTATCACAGGAGAGGGGCTGTTCTGCTGGTTATTAGCACGGTTGCGAGGCGGCCGTAGGCACGAGAGTGCTGATATTCAGTATAACAGCACAACCTTGAGTGCAATATTGCTTTTATACAACATTTCCTCCAACACCATTTATTATCAACAGATTATGATTCGTTTACACTCAGTCCGCAACATACTGTTTAAACGAGTTCTGTAAGTCCAGTTTGTTTGTAAGCCACCTTTCCACCTCGCTCCATTCTCGCAATTATTATCACTTTTGTTTCCATCGTTATTCCTCGGTGCTTCTATGCTTGTTTCTGGACATACTGGGATGCACGCTGCACGCACGTGACGGTACGCCGAACACGTGATCTAACTTCCATGATTGAACATGTGCGAACGCATGTTCGTATCTTTAAAGGTACGTAACTCAAATGTTCGTATGTAGGGGACCGACTGTATTTATTTAAACAGTTATATTGTTCTGCCAACACATATTCTGTATGGACTGGCAGAACTAACTAACTGTGACTGGTGGAGCTGGAGACTGACAGTTAGTGTAAATAACAGGGATGAAAGTAGTTTAAACTCTGTAGCTGAAAGGTGAGAAGAGTAAACCATGGAGGTGGAGGACAGTCCTGAGAAACTTACCAGATTTACTTTATATTTCTACTTATTCTGCTTTAAAATACCTGCTCCGTTAATTGGATTAACTGGGTTCTGAGGTTGAACTCCAAATAGCATTAAATGAAAAGGTAGTGCACTATGTAGGGTGTACAACCACTTGTTTCCCTTGATCAGGGATTAGAGAGGGATTTGAGATTCAGCTGTGTGTTAGGACCTACTGTAGTTAGTATTGTAGCCATAAAATAAAAGAACGCAGACGGTTCAGAGGCGATTCAGAACGACTGAGAAGTGATTAGTGCAGAGACGGCGTGTTGTTTAAGACGACATAACGTTATCAGATGTGTGTTGTGGCTGAAAGTGCTTCTGTGACTGGTTGTGAATGTGGGTTTTGTCAGGCAGCTGCTCTCTCCTCAGTACTGCGGACCGTACAGACCTACTCTCACCCACGCTGAGACACGCAGTTAGTGTCATTAACCACTGGACAACATCTGGGACACGCCCACTAATAGAATATAAGTAAACACCCCAGTGCTGTTACTGTCTAATATCACCACTCTTGGAAAACCTCTCGTCCAATCAGATCAGAGGCCAAAAAATGTACTCAAGTAAGAGTAGATGTACTTCAAAATAATATTATTCAAGTGGAAGTAAAAAAAATGTTTTTTTAGAAATTAGAATAATTATAAAATTTAAGTTAACATATAATCACACAAACATGAAAAAAAGCATTCTATACTCACCGCAAGATTGTACACTAATCGCAAGATCCCCCTAGTAGCAGCATGGATTTATGGGAGTTCCGCAAAATTAGAGAAAGATTTTTTTTTAAATAGTAAATGTAACGGAGTAAATGTGACTCGTTACTGCCCCCCTCTGAATCAGATTACTCGGTCGGGACAAAGTATTATATAATAATACGCAGTATTGGGGAAAATATAATGAATACTAATATAATTATTTTATTTTATTTTAAATAAAACAATTCACATTTTAAGGTATTTTTTATTGCAGTGATAATTTTATTGTCATCGTGTAGATTGTATAATGTACAGTGCCAGTCAAGTGCAGAAGTGCAGAAGGTTTTATAATATTTATTACAATAAATAATAAATGCAGATGTAAGGCTATGGGGGTGGTATAGTGTGTGTGTGTGTGTGTGTGTGTGTGTGTGTGTGTGTGTGTGTAGAGAATAGCTATTGATAGAAATACAAATACAGTACTCAGGAGTACAAAGTCAGCATTATCAGTTATCGAGGCTTTCAATTTATCCTTTAAATTAAGGACAGATTTATCTTTAATTAAGTCCTTAAAGTTATACTAAAGCATTTTTTTTAAACAGACGATAAATCCAGATCTTCATCACTCTAGCGATACACTAAGGAGTCATTTTGATGTTTTTACACTCGTTGTGTTTATGCTTCCGTCTCAAAATCCCCATAATGACTTATTCTGGTAATTACGGTAATCCATCCCCATAAAGTCCACACGTACTCGAAGAAAAGATGAATTATACAGAATTAAAAATCTCCTCCATAAAGACCTGGATAAGACGAGAGAGATTAGGTGAGAAAGGCGCCACGTCTAGTCTCTTCCTGATGGGAATTAGGAGACGAAGCTAAGCACTGCTCGTCAGGACCGTGAGGAGAAACGACGAGGCGCGGCCAAAAGCCGTCTCCTTAAGGCCTGTCCGAGAACATGATGGTGATGAAGCACAGGGAAAATGATGACCTTTGACCTGAACACAGATCCGCAGCAGAACAGTTTCACTCAGCAGAACAGAGAGAAGGGAAAGAGACGATGGAGAGAACAGATGATTATGTAAGAGGGAAATAAACACGGCACAGGCATACTGAAAGACAGATAGTGAGGGGGAGAGACAGGGAGACGGGAGAGAGAGAGAGAGAGAGAGGGAGAGAGAGAGCTGAACTGAATTCAAGTGAATCAGAGCGTGTGTGTGTGTGTGTGTGTGTGTGTGTGTGTGAGTGATGAACGGGAGGTAGACAGAATGAGAGGTAAAAACAGATAGAGATACACATCGATAGAAAGAGAGAGACACAGAAAAGAAACAGAGAGAGACACACAGAAAGAGAGATACACACACAACTTTGATAAAGAGATAAAATAGAGGTGCAGAATAAGATGGATAGAGCGGTTACCCAGGGGGAGAAAGGGATAAAGATTCATAGAATGAGAGAGAGAGAGAGAGAGAGAGAGAGAGAGAGAGAGAGAGGTAAATAAGGCTGAGTAAGAGAGAAGGAGAGAGAAAT
Source organism: Clariallabes teugelsi (assembly GCA_030014215.1). Lineage (NCBI taxonomy): Eukaryota > Metazoa > Chordata > Actinopteri > Siluriformes > Clariidae > Clariallabes > Clariallabes teugelsi. The sequence continues at coordinate 24,824,832 of JAQMYG010000015.1, forward strand.
AGATAAATACAGAGTGAAGCAAAAAACACAGCGGGTAGAGGAGATGAAGACAAAATGGAGAGAGAGAGAGAGAGAGAGAACAGACTGAGAAAGAGAAAGTGATAAATACAGAGAAATAGAAAGAGGGTGAGACGAAAACAAAGAGAGATGAACAGAGAGAGTGAGTTGAAAATGAGAGACAAAATTGAGAGAGAGAAAGTGTGTGTGTGTGTGTGTGTGTGTGAGAGAGAGAGAGAGAGTTTGATTTATACACCCTTTATTGTGAGACGATTTAAAAGAATTTTGTTAATGTGCATATTATGCCCCC
>JAQMYG010000015.1:24938705-24948901 GCA_030014215.1 Clariallabes teugelsi
ACCTTTTCCGGTTTGTATCTGACTGGCCGAGAAGTGCAATACAAATTAACAAAACGGAAAACAAAATAACAAATTCAAAAACAAAATAACCATAAAAACAAAACAACAAAACCCAAAACAAAAAAACTAATTAGTTTTGGGTTTTGTTATTTTGTTTTGGGTTTTGATATTTTGTTTTTGAATTTGTTATTTTGTTTTCAGTTTTGTTCATTTGTTTTGCACTTCATGGCCACCGTAAGTTCGTCCTGAACTGAAATCTCTGCCATCACGAGCCTTAAATCACCTCTGAATTCACTCGGTGAAGTGAGGATTACATACAAACTGTTCCAAATTCATGCTAAACCGTCAAACTGTCTACAACTACAGTGTCTTACACTATTGATCTACGAAGTACCTACTACACCTGACGATTTGCTATAAATTGCCACGACCTGATCACCAGTTAACAGATAACTTACATCCCCGAGTTTTGTAAACCTGTGACTGAACCAGTTCCAGATTAACATCAACACAATAAAAAAAATCCACAAAATATATCTGTTACTATAGAAACGCTATAGAAGGTGTTAGAACGAGCAGATTAATATTAATCTTTTGTTTCTGTTACAGAAGGAACGGGTGTCCGAGCCGCGCTGTTAAAGCCAACGACTCGCACCGTCTGACCATCAGATTCACTGTAGTGTAGCTTTGAATCTAAATTCTTCTTCTTTTTTTTTTTTTTTAAATATCATGAACAGTATGTTTTTTTTTTCTGTACATAATTACACTTTAAATTTGTGACCGCAGCTCAAACAAACTGTATCTCTCTTCCATAAAGATTTAAGAATAGTGGAATTTCCTCCAGCGAGCGAGTGTTTCAGGCGCTCTGATGGGATTAAGATACAAACCTCAAATCCTGAAGAGTGTGAAACGTGTGGAAGGATCAGAAGGTAGAGAAGGAGCTAAGAAATCCCATCCGGCAGCAGCGGCACACAACGATCAGAAACTGACACTGACGATTAACACACACACACACACACACACACACACACACACAAAATGGGCGTCTGTGACTGACTGCACATCTACAAGGTGACCAACAAGGTACGAGTGTTTGGTGCCTGAGTGTGTACCGTGAAACTGCTAACTTGCCGCACGTTTAATCAGCCGTTACAAACCAACCAGGCTCAAAATGACCTCAAGACCCAAAACACACACACACACACACAAATGATTAGAAGGGCCGACTATGTACTACAGAAATGAAACAGTGACTTTCCTCTTTATGTGTGTCCTTTGAGTCTTTAATACACTCCTCACTCTCTACACAGATGAATTCCTCTTCACCATGACACCAAAAGCTCGATCACACACTCGTGCCTTTCCAAATAAACATGCTCAGTTCAGTATTTTCCAGCAACAGGCATTACGCCTCCTTTCCTGACTGTTACGAAGCGCTGACACTGGAGACTCCTTCCGTAAAACTCTGGACGCCTCCTTGAACCATAGAATCCGTAGATCACTTCAGTTCCCAACCAGCACGTTGGAGAAAATCCCTCAGCTCGTATTAATCAACGACCCCACAAGCCACGCGAGTATGAAGCCACTTAGCCGCCGTACCTCACGTGTAACCGCGCTGATCAATACCCTGCTGTGTGTAAAGAGCCACGCCAGCACGAGCTTTTGAAAGTATGAGAGGCTATAAACACGGCTTGTTGATTATGACACCTGCCCGCAGCGCTGCGTTATCGACCGCCGTGCTCGCCATACACCCTGCCACATCAAGCTCACGCCGAGACGTTCCTCCACCCCGAAACCCGCACACACACACACACAATGAGGTGACATTACGAACACACAACGCTCCATAAATCCCAATCCATAGATTAATGTTACGAGAAAACAGCTGAGATGAGAAAGCACGGGCTTTAATTCACAGTCATAACCTTAACTGCTGGCCAGCGTGTGATAGAAAAGCCAGTGGAGGATGATGCGCACGCACGCGCGGTACTGACTTCTGAAAATGCGTCAAAAATAATATGATCATAAAACGATCAGATTGTGATTATTTAATCGAGGTTTTCTTTCAATTAATATTTAAATCTAGCCATATTTAAATCTTCAAATCTTCCATCGATTTTCATTATTTCATTATTATTTCTTTTAAATCAAATCGCTCAACCCTAACATAAAAGATTCTTTAAATACACTTGTTTCTACGTTTATTATTTTCACCTCGTTCTCATTCAAGCTCTCAGGAAGAGATGAAATTCTCATCAGCAAAAGCACAATGATGTTCTGCGCCGTGATTATATATCATTACGCTCTTAATTACACCATATGTCTTTTACATAATCGACTCAAAACAGAGCTTATGATGTCCTCCCGTGACACTCGGCGCAGGAGTAAACTGTAATAAATGACGAGGCTGAGTAAAGAATACAGATACCAGAACACAAACACACACATACACACACACACAAAAACACACAAAATGGGCGTCTGTCCCTGACTGCACATCTATAAGGTGACCAACAAGGTACGAGTGTTCAGAACGAGTGTAACAGATTTTTTAGTATCACTGAAATGTAATGGACAGCATCCGGCCAATCAGAATCAAGAACAACAGCCCCAAACAAGATTTCCATAAGCGGGGCTGACATCATTCATACAGACGATCTCTGTAAAAACACATTTATCACCCAAATGAGTCTGGTTCCGCTCAAGGTTTCTTCCTATTGCCGTCTCAGGGAGTTTTCTTTGCCACCGTCGCCCTCGGCTTGTTCATCAGGGACGATCTGATCATTCGGATTCATACACATTCCATGATTTTCTTTTGCTGCTTTGCGACAATGACAATTAATAAAAGTGCTATACGAATAAAATCTCATTTAATTGAATTTATATATATGAGGTGTGTTCATGTCAAAGCGGAACTTTTGATTGTACAGAATAACAGAACACATTTCTGAGAGTAAACACTCCCTTTATTTCTCTATATAATCCCCTGCTACAATAATGCACTTATCCCAGTGTTTCACTAGTGGCTTAGACACGATTTAGGTAGAAAGTTTTCTCATGTTGCTACACGTCTGAAACACTGGCCTCCCAGGAACTCCTTTAACGGCCCAAACATGTGGAAACGGCTTGGAGCGAGGTCAGGACTGTATGGGGGACGTGGCCGAGTTCCTGTAATGTGCAAGTGGTGTTGGTGAATGATTGTGTGTACAGTTCACACAGACAGATGCGTCTCTTGATCAATCACAAGTTGGTGACAAGTTATCCATCGATTCTCAAGGATCAGGCGTTCCACTCACTGAATGTTCACAGGAACGACTGTAGCGGGGTTTCAATCCACCTCGACCGGGTTCGTCTTTCACGGATGTATGGCCTGCTTTAAAACGTTTGCACCATTCAAATGTATTACTGCGGATAAGTAACTCATCTGTGTACCGTGCTTGAAATCAATCACTTTTACTATTTATTTTCCAGAAATTTCGTCACAAGTGCCGGTTTGACTTGAACATTCCTCGTATAACATTTATGGAAGGAGTCTCCAGTGTCAGTGCTTCTTAGTAAGCTTTCCAGATTTACACTTGAAACTGAGGTTTCTCCGTAACATAACAAAGCTGAGCTTTTTTTTTTTCTTTTTACCTGAAGAAAGAGAGGCTGGTGAGAGAACAACTGGTTATAGCTGCTCTAATGTAAGTGACTAATTTGTTTCATAAATTTTTCACCAAAAAATTTGCCACCAAAAAAAATACAAATTCACATAATTGTTGGCACATTGCTATGGTATAAGAATAAAACACTACAGGACATTTGGTCATCAAAAATACTTTAGAGTGGCAACTGTACATCTGCTTTATCACAACACACACCTGTTAAGTATTCGCCTCTAACATTTCCTGGAGTTGTTTTTTATTAATTACTTAAAGGTTCCATATTTTTTATGCATTTTTTCATACTGTATCTTAAACTCCTTTCATTTCACTCCTCCTCCAAACATGCCATTTCAATGTTTATGTAAATGAACTACTGCTGCGTCACGCCTTTCCAGAGATCAGCAGTGCTGAGCAACAAGCTCGGGTAGGGGCTCTTCTTATATGGAGTCACAGTAGGGGGACAATCTTACTATATATATATATTTTAAACTTGGCTAAAAAAAAAAAAAAAAAGCCAAAAAAAATCAACATTGAAAATGTTTTTTTATTATGTTTTTTTTGTTCATACAGTACAAGCACACACACATCGAACACCCATTGTCATAATTGGTGTCCTTTAATGTATTAATTATGCATATGTTAACTTCTGCAATCATTTACTGAATTTGTAAATATTACGCCGAAAAGCTTTGTATACCTTGAAACTGAAAGACACTTCCATGAGAAAAGAGCACTTTTGTAAATCGCTCTGGATAAGTAAATGTAAATGTAAATGTAATTCAAAAGACATTGCCATAGCGAGCAATTAACTATTCAGAGGACACGGTTTAACGGTCAAGGGTTTTTTTTCCCATTAAATCTTTGTAATTCCCTGCCTGTGCAGTTCGCCTGCTCCGACACACACCTGACGCCTCTCGTAAGGAGCTCGATAACGAGCTGAAGAGGTGGATCAGGTGCACCAAAGACCCCTAAAACAAAATTAATCTCAGCTGCACGACGGTTCCCCTGGAGTCGACGCAGCTGTTCAATAAAAGATGATTACGCAGTCATGAGGCATGATTTTTTTTTTTTCTCTCTCCAAAAATTTAAGTGCATTAAGCATTTCAAATTAGGTGTGACTTTTAAACAGCTTCCAATCACGCTGGCCAGGATTTTTTTCTTCTTCTTTTTGCTACTGGCCTTTGATGAATGATTAAGAAAAACAAGATGGACTAAAGCGAGGTTGGCGCCAGTCTGAAGGAGGTTGTGGCTCAGAGGTTTGAGGCTCAGGAGGCTGTAATGATGCCGCTTAATTCTACACACTCTGATCCAGGGGTTATTGGAGTTGGTGAGTGGGTGGAGTGGGTAATCCAAAATGCCTTACAAAGAGGAAAAATAAATCCAATCCAGGCATGCACATCAGAATTAAGGGTCTCAGTCAGGCAACAGTGACTCTGAAACGCTGGGATTTGAACCCATAACCACAAAGAAAATAACCAGCCAGTAAAGGATAATAATAAACCTAGGATTTTAGACTTCACGGTCACATTCATAAATGTTCATGCCTTTATTTTTAAGGATAACTTGCGAGCTAATATGAGTCAGCCTGACAGGATCTCTTGTCTCTAAACCGTCCTAATCTGCTCTGTAATTGCTGAAACAAGCTATCCTGACAGTTTTTAACCTGACAGATCAATTTTAAAGGATTTCAACTGAATCACATTCATAAATATTGACTTTTTCCCTTCAGCTAACTAGCTAATACGTATGTGCTAACCTGACAGAAATGTAAATTTCATTCATAATTTTTTAAAATTAATACCAGATAGTTATTTAATATCAGATAGCATAAAACGTTTTTCTCTGTTTAATGGTTATAGGTTTTTTAAAGGTTTTATGTTGCACTAATAAATGTTCACATCATTCGAATGTAATGACAGCTAGCTAACACTAGCTAATACAAGCTAACCTGACAGAATTCCTGAGAGAATCCAGGCTTATGTACAGTATGCTGTCTGAGAATAAATGTTCATAACATGAACTGTCCAGAAACTATTTTTAGCATTCTTTAAATATAATTATATACTTATACTTATATATACTTTTAATCCCAGTTAACTAAATGAACTGGTTGAACACGAGCCAGTGTGACAGGATTTCTGAGAGGATTTGTACGTACGAAGTGGTGAAAATCTACAATGCTCTTTAAGGTTAGATAAAACAAGCTAAAATGGCTACTAGCTATAATGAGCTAACCTGACAGAATTTTTGAGAGGATTTAAAATAGCTGTAATATGTAATGCTAATGCTAGCAAGTTATCTAAAATAAGCTAACAGGATGTCTGAGTATATTTTCAGTTATATTCAACATTCCTCATATTTTTCACTTCTAATGTTGAAGTGGACATGAAACATGAAACAAAAATAAGAGACGGTGCAATGAGAGTGGATTGTGGGTCTCGCTCCCTCTCCATGTGGTATGTCTATGGTATGGTATGGTATGTAAGTCGGGGGTGGGGGGGGGGCATGAGTCATTTCACTACAAGTCCTACTTTGACTTGAACACTGCTTGTATATTATTTTGTCATTCTATAGTATATGAGCTGTTTGGATGTAATTTGGAAAAGTTGTACAGTATATACCATGCATGTTCTGTATTATTCCAAATAAAACAGTTAATATCGCTTACTACTCATATAGTTCACATTATATTTTGTACAGTGTCAAGTTGTTTTGACGTTTGCTGGAAATTGTTGCTCTGCGCTGGGGCACCTGAATTTCCCTCTCGGGCAGTTGCTCTAGTGTGTATGGGGTTTTGGACAAACTCCCCTTTAATGCTGTGAAGACAAAACTTTTGTCTTAGCTTTGATAACGTTATGACATTAGACATTGGATATGAAATTATATGCAATGGTATGTACAGCAAGGCATGTGTCAGTTTAAAAAAGTGTTATACTCGCCTATCTTACTAAGTAGCTACGTGATAATATTATAAAGAGATAACATCTACAGATACCTTTATCTTTTGCCCGTTTCTCCTTTTATTTCCTTCTTTCTAAACTGTGACCCTAATGGCTTTGACCTTTTCTTATTATTTTTTTAATTCAATGAGCATCAGGACATTGCACACCCAAGAGTCAAGACTATGTTAAACCGTTTCCCCTCAGGGGTGGTGTATATTATTCTTAACGATTTCCCACAGAACAGAAGAATGAAATATGCCTGTGAAACTCTACAGTATATATTCCCAGTGTAATTAATAATCTGTGGTTTATTCAGTGGCATTTCATAGTGTGAGTGGTGTTACTAATTACTAATTGCTGTATAAAGTTAGATGTGAGCTTTTTTCCTGGTACCTTGGAGTCGACCTGAGGTGATGTCCATTAGCCCCAATTCTCATCAACTCATACGTCTGAGTGAAAGACCTTCCCAGTCAGTCCTCTGCCTCGGATGCAAACTAAGAACTAGGATCAGTGAAATAACGAGCTAATTAACCCACATTGTGACATAAAAAAAATGCAACGTGCAAGTATGAGTGATAATATAGTGATAGGAAACCGATCGTGTTGATGTTATCATCATTCTGAACTTTGTCTTTATTTTTTCTCCTCGCGCTCAGTGTCCCCCCGGGAGAGATGCCGCTCTGGGTCGTAAGTCACAACCAATTTGAAGCGCATTATCTGTTCTCTGTGTTGGTAGAGAACAGGCTGAGGGAGAGAAAAGGGTTTTCTTCCATCCACTGACTTGTTTGTGTCTCATACAAATCAGCCTGTCTTAGTAGTCTAACCTGTAATATTTCTGTCTCATAGATTTCACTTTGATTCTCAAAAATATGGGAGAAAGCATATTCTGCATCTGTTCAGTATGGAACAGGAGATTTAGTTTCCAATTATGGGACGATTCCATATTTTTGTTTTTGTCAGTTGGCAACCCCGACAGGATTTTTAGCAGATTTTATTTTAGAGATATAATGTTCATTGTTTTCACTTCTAATCCCAGATAACTATTTAACAGCGAGCTAGGTGGACAAGAATTAATGAGAATAGAGAATTAATTAGAGGATTTAAAGTACGTACTAAGTGGTCAAAATTTATAATGGTTTAACCAGATTACTGCTAACTAGCGACAATCAGTTAATCTAATAGGATTTCTGAAGGAATTGATAGTAGTTGATCATAATTTATAATATAAATACTAGCAAGCTAGATCAAATTTAACCTGACAGTTATTTTCAAAGATGAAGTGGCATTTATAAACCAACCTTTCTAACACACCTGGAGACAGCGTGACAGGATTTCTGAGCCTTAATGTCTTTTGCACTTATGGCTTTATCTGCACTGCTATCAGGTTAGCTAACACAGTATGACAATTTAGATTAAATATCTGCTTGCTTTACAAGTTTTTTATTTTTACGAGAAGCTGATTTATGAATTCAGCTCATTTAAGCTGTCAAATTAAGTAGCTCTCAATATAAGTGAAAGGTATGAAGACTTTTTTACTTAAAATCCTGGCAGATTAGCTGATGTTATCCAGATAACACCACTTTTGACTTCTAACACCAGCTAGATCTTCATAATAAATGTGTGAGTAACAAAGAGAGGTTGAGAACGAAAGAAGAATGTGCTAACATGGTACGTGTTGTCAGTTTATTACAGCTAAGTGCCTCAGTAGATGTTTAAGAGCTGCTTGCTGAACACATCTTCATCAAAAAAATAAAAAATTGTGTGTCCTAATTAGCCATCACCAACACAAAAGCAGCCCCTCTCGTTCCCAGTGCATTCAGGGCTTTCTGAGGTTCCCGAGCTCCGAAGGTAAACAACGGCTCAGTGAGGAGAGGGGGTGAGACAGCATGGTTCGGTCTCAGAGGCAGAGAGACGGAGAGAGAGATGTTTATAGAGGGATGAAAGAAGGAGAATCAGCACTGTATCTCTTTTTCTCTCTCTTTCTTGCCAGAAGTGGCTGCCAAGAGCCTCCCAGAAGAAACAGGATGCCAAGCCTGGCTGAAATGTGTCTAAAGTGAGATAAGCTGGTGGGATGGAGCTCTCAAGACTCTTCAGAAGATCAGTCCGCCTCCGTCTCTCTTTCTCTCTCTCTCTCTCTCTCTCGCTGAGTGTGTGTTTGTGTGTATGTGTATTCATGTGGCATCCACATCAAGAGAAGATGGTGGACTCATCGGAAGAAGCCAGCCATGACAGAATGCCACAGCTCAAAGACAAACAAACAGAGAAGACGCTATATTTATATCCACACTGAAACAAATACAGCAAATAATGAACCAAACTGGTATCCATATGGTCCTCTGACTCTTTCTGAACTTGGAAAAAAAAAACTGTATATCTTTGAACACATTTCTGTCATCCTCTTTCCAAGCACACCAGGACGTGAAAAAGAGAATGCCAAGTGCAGATCTGAAGCGCTCGGAGGCACGAGCTCTCCACAGGAGCACGTCAAGATGGGCGGCCTGCCGAGCGAGGGATGGAGGGAGATAAAAACAGAGAGAGACGAAGGAGAACCGGCTGTCTAATGCTTGACCCATCTACTTTAGACTTGGCTTCTGAAGTGAAAAGTGTTCCTTCTCTCCAGAGAAATGGGATGATTTCAGCGTTTAAGCGCTTGTCTGATGTTCCTGACTTTCCAGAACCAGCATTTCTAGAATCGAGCAGAATGTGGCGCTTGAGAGGATTTAAAACCGCCTCCGATTATTTCGTTTCAGAGTGTTTAATAAAAGCCTGTAGGATTACTATTCCTCAAATAATTTTTTTGCTTCTTTATTCATAACCGGGAAAGAAGTGAAACACTGATACTTAATAAAGCAATGGACATGTACAGTACATTATGTGTGAGATAGAAAGATATATTGGATGTAGCGAACGATTTGATTTGGTAAGAGTCAGAGTGATTAATACGAGATTTTCAGTACAATATGATAAGATTTTTAAGAGTGGAAAGCCACGCTTCTTTAATTCAAACTAATTGGCATAATGGTCACTCTGAGGTTAATGAGCACACAAGCCACACCTCCTTCTTTTAGACTAACAGGCACTTCAGCCAGGCCTCCCTCACTCAGACTAATAGGCATGAGGCTCCTTCCCCTAGTCTGACAAACACAAAGAACATGTTGCATCTGTCAGGTGGGGGCCACACTTTACTGACTTCTTTACTAACTGCCATACAGGCCACGCCTCCTTCAATTAAACTAACATGCCTACAGGCCACGCCTCTTTGAATGAGACTAACAGGCATACAGGCCACACCTCCTTCACTAAAAGGCATACAAGCCACACCTTCAATGAGACTTACAGGCATACAGGCCACACCTCCTTCACTAATTGGCATACAGGAGACTGAGGTGGCATGCAGGAGAATGTCTCCATCAGCACATCATCATCAGTCAGGTCAGCACCAGCCCATGAGCAAGCTCAAGCCCATCTCTCAACTTTCAGAAAGTTGGGAATGGAGTAGCTGAATGGTGTTTAGGCAAATCTCAAATGTTTTAATTAGGGCCGGGACTTTAATGCGTTAATTTAGATTAATTAATTACACAAAAATAACGCGTAAAAATTTTTTAACGCA
>JAQMYG010000015.1:24949387-24962637 GCA_030014215.1 Clariallabes teugelsi
ATATTATTACAAATATTTATATGCGATTAAAATGCAATTAATTTCGATTAATTAATTACAAAGCCTCTAATTAATTATATTATTTTTTTTATCGAGTCCCGGCCCTAGTTTTAATATATATACTAACTAACAGGCATACAGACCATGTGATCTTTATTGCAACAAATAATCACAAAAGCCACGCCTCCTGTACTCAGACTAACAGTCACATGAGCCAGAATGCCCGCTCATGTCATGTGACTAGATTCTACTGGTTGCCTGAGCTCCACAAAATCACACTTCCTTCTGCAGTCACCTTTCACCTCCCAATTTCTCATCCCAGTACATTACAACACTGAGAGCGAAACATTTCCTCAGTTCCACATAGGAGCAACACACACTTACACACACACATTCGCCTATTACAACAATATGGCTGCAGTGTGTAAAGTCTAAATGAAGGAGCTGACTTCACAGCTCGCCTCTGAGGGACTCCGATGGCCCGTTTTCAGGCTGTTACCGAGCGCCAAGTAACAGCTTTTCTCCTCCATGGATCAGTTTTTGGCCCGTCAGTGTTTCTGCATGTGTTTTCTGTTTGTGTGTGTAATAATTCTCTGGTCAGGGCTCGTAGAAAAAAACTGAATAAATGACTAAATGAATTAAAAACAATGACTTGTAATCGTGTCTTAACATTTTGGTGTACGTAATACTAAAAAAAACAAAAAAAACAATAATGTTTAAATTAACAAATTTGAATTAAACAAAAACATCAATAACAAGATATGCAGCGAATTAAAGAGGACTGAAGCTCTTAGTGTTTAAACGCAGTCTGACTTTTGCCTGAGGTGAGACTGAAGAGACTGAAGAATGATGCTAATAATCATATTTCCTTGTTATAACTATTATCACTTGCACTTCATGACTTCTGACTAAGACACACGCAAACGTGAAGCAGGTGTCAGTTCGAGAGCATACATTAGGAAATTACATAGCACAAAAAAATCCAAAATTTCAGCAGGTGAATGTTCTTTCTCACTCTCCCGAACCCCTCGCTGAAGAATACAAAGCTTAATGTGCACTGACATCTCAGCAGGTCGGCAAAAGCTAAAATGGTAGCTAAGTACCTGTTTGTGAGCCTGTGTGCAACTCCCACGGTTTTTACGAGCTGAAAGCATCCGAGCCACGTGGTCATGACCCATAGTAAAATTTTGTTGCTAAGAATGAGCTTGTTCTTGTCTCATGAGACTGAATTGAGCTATTTCATTACAAACTCGACTTTGTCTTTTCTATTTCTTCTAAACCCCACTTCGGAGAAACAAAGAGACATTACTGAGACACAAAGCGAGACATACTTTTGAGAAACATTTGAGAAATCTGAGATGTACATGAGAAACAGAACTGCATTTGAAGGAGAAGCAAATAAGCCATATATAAGATCCTGATGAGATTAAAATCAGATATGAATTAGATGCATGAAACAAATTAGAAATATTATAGTTTTATTGAACATATCAAAAATCCTCAGTTGACAGCATACAGTATAATAAATTTACACAACACAATATAACAGACACCAGCAAAATCTGGCAAATCAAGACACTAAATTACACAAAATGTCATAAAACCTGATAAAGATATTAAGTGTCACTACTCAACTCAAATTATGATTTATAAGGGCTACGAGAACGGGCCAATGCCAGGAAAAGTTCTTTCTCACCGGCTACATCAGTCTTCTCTTGTGGTGGATGTCAAAACAAGTTTGTCCAAAGTCTGCAACTCCTTAGTTGCTTAGTATCTAATGGAACAAAGAAATATAGTAAAACATTTGAGATTTACCTAAACACCATTCAGCTACTCCATTCCTAACTTTCTGAAGGTTGAGAGATGGACTTGAGCTCATTGGCTGGTGTGTCTCCTGCATTTTCTTTGTTGAGATTCTTGGTCTCCTGAGGTGAACCCAGTTAAAGTAAAATATATATAATTACCAAGATAACCTTCCCACAAGCAAACATATTGGTCTCAATTTATAGAATATAATTAACCAATGTCTCTAAAGTTACATGTTCTGGTAACTACTGTTAAACCCTGAACACTCTATAATAAAACTACTGGTTTGTAAAAACTGATCATGCAGTAACATTAACTATTAAAAACTATAAAAAAAATAAAAAAATAAAAAAGCCTAATAATAATACTTTAGCCAGCTGACTGATTTTTACCATTAAAAAAACTACTTTCAACCTCACAAATGTTAGTTACCTAGATATGCTAATCCACATGCTAAACCACCCGCAGGTAGCATTTGAATTCCTTTTGCAATTTAAGAACAAACGTAAGCTGTGTAAATTTAAGCTAAGTATACCACAGTTTTTTTTTACCAAAGACTCTTTTAAAAAAAAAAAAAAAAAACTTTTTTTGAACTTACATTCAATAATTAATTTTAAATTCGACGCGAAAAAGTAAAACCCACCTTCACCGTCCGCTTTGTCTTCTTGGTCTTCATTTTATCTGCGGCCACCTAAAGCTCTGGATGAATGATGGATAAAGTGTTTTTTCCTGACTTGACACCGAGGCCTGACGATGTCCTGCACATTTCTCTAACACACTGGACCCTTAAACATTCGCAGGCTTGGAGCAATGGGAGAAATTGTGGGAAATTATGTCTTTATTAGAATCTACATGTACTGTAGGCTTAATTGGGGTGGCCATGAGAAAATGTTGAACATTTAGTCATAAACGTATAATCAAAAATAGGTTTGGTCTTAAATGATAAACAAGCTAGATTTCGAATTAAAGCATTTATCTATGCATTTATCTAGCATTTATTTATCTACAAAAAGCAATTTTGTAATTGACTTTAGTTGTTACCAACCTACATACTGTATCTACATATCTTAATTTTAGAGGTCCAACCTACTAACCCTCCCCTCCATCTACCCGTATGTGAAGAATACGATATAAAAAGTATATAAAAAAGTACTAAACACTCTTTAGTGTAGATGCACTGTTTGTCAGAGAACCCTAGCCCTTAAACCCCAAAACATTTTTAGCTATTCTTTGCATTATGTTTTAATAAATATACTGTATATGAGTCAGGATTGTGCAATATAGAGTGATATTCTTTCAGCAGAATATATTCTTCAATATAAAGAACTCGATTTTATTTCATTTTAACCAACTATACACACATGACTAAGCAAAAAAAATTTTTTTTAAAGGATCATATCAGAACACATCAGAAAACCCAAATGCACAGTTTACAAGTACTGTATACTTTATATGTGGGAGAAACACTGCTTTGGGGAAACAAAAAATATGTGAGTCGCACACAAGACAAATATGAACTATCTCTGAGATTTAGAGGTAATGAGCCATATTTGAGTCACATTTGAGAAGATTGAGGAAACGACTTAAATCTCATTAAATTCTCAAAGACGGCTCATTTATGTGAGTCGCACACAAGACAAATGTAAACTATCTCTGAGACTTTAAGGTAATGAGCCACATTTGAGACACCTTTGAGAACACGCAGAAAGAAAAAAAAACGCCAAAATCTCATTCAAGTCTCAAAGACGGCTCAATTCTGTCTAGGAGACAAAGAAGAGATTAACATGAGATCTCATCTTGGAGTTTCTTTGCTATGGGGATACATACAGCCTGCTGACAAAATAACACCCTTTTCACAAGTGGCTAGTTTGGGGCTTATTGTTTTCAAGTCTAAACTAGCTGAAGAGTTAAATATCATCTTATTTACGTGAAGGAACTCAAAATAGCAATCAAAAATTGCGTTCCTGACAAAACCCCAAACGCTTGGACGACAATGTCTGATGCGAGTTGAAGCTGGTTTGCATTCTGGTTGACTAGCGAAGTCTTGCTAAAGATGGCTACATTAGCCTCGCTCTCCCTCTTTATCATTCTGTCAGCAGCACTTTGTCTCACTCTCTGTCTCTCCCACACATTATTTCACATTTCTGGTATCATGAGGGAGGAATTCATGATGTGAAATACTGCAGCACTGCATACTGCGTACAAAAAAAAAAAAAGAAAAGAAAAGAAAAAAACAAGGCTAATGCAGCTACCAAACAATGGACGTCTATTTCACGGAGTTTGGTGTACAAGTCCTGTATCAGCGGTAGTATTTGTTCCATAATCTAATTTTTATGCAAACGTTCATTCATAATTCATTTCAAAATTTATGATCTCGTAGCAATTTCAGTAGTGTGTGTGTGTGTGTGTAAGTGTGTAAGTGTGTGTGTCGTTCTTGTTCTTGTGCTACTGAGCTTGTTGTGGACTTCAGGATCTTTGTAAATCCTGATGCAACGTGTTGTGCACTTCGCCACCTCAGGTCAAATAACTTCCCATTCATCCACAGGTTCCAGCAAAACAATACGCTTTTCACTCCTGTGCGTTATTAAGAGAGGAAAAGGACCATTTTTTTTTTCACATTATACCGAGCTAGTTACTTTGATTCCCCCACGGCCTCGGTGAATATAAAGGGTGATGGCATTGATCTGCGCAGCGTGATATTACTGAGAGCTGAGAAAGCGAGAAAGCCATTAGAGAAAAATCACTGGAGGAGAGCCTGCACGTCGATAGTCTAAATATGGCCGAGCCAAAACAAGCAAGTGTTGCGAAGAGGCTTTTCTATTTCTGCTTTATAGAGTTTGGAAAAGAGTTGGGGTGACATACTCAAGAGTGACCAACAACCGGGATTAAAACGGTGTCCGGAGTCAGGGACTTGAGATCGCATGAGTGGTGTGTGATGCAGCGTGTATCTCGTGCCCCGAGAAAATCTGATTGACGCAATCAACCATCCGAACCATCCCAAATTGATTTTAAAGCAGCTAGATCAGATCAAATATCAAGATAGCTGCTTTTTAAAAATCAATTAAAATCCACCTTTCAAACGCATCAAATATCTAGATATCAGATTTCTAATCTAGGGGCGTGCACGTCTGTGATCACCTGATACGATGGTCACTGATTGGCTGCTTTAATCTGCCCAACATGATGTAATAAGATGCCCCGAAAAAAAAAAAGGATTAAAGAAGACTCCACGTCCTTCACTGGGACTGTCAGAAACGAAGACCACGCCCCTTTCGTACGCTTCACTTTGTCCCTGAATCACTTATTTGCAACGTGAAACGAGTGGATGTCTCGACACCAGTACACTCAAGCAACAAGCACACTCTTTTATTGAAAAGTAAATTAAATTTACGGATTGCAGTGCATGATGGGTAACTTCCGAAAGGCCACACCCTCGGCTCTCCAAGGGTTCGTCTAACAAATTCTTTTGATCCGATTAAATAATAGAGCAGCACTTAAAATGGTGGAAGTGATCCAACGAGTGCGATTGAAAAGGCAGAGCGCAGGTCAACAAGGGCAGATTAAAATTAAGAGCATTAAGAGCATTAAGAGCACTACTGAAACACAGTCTCAGACATTTCCTGTGTTGTTTCCCCAAATGTCCAAATAACTGTTTTAAAGTGTGTGATCACCTCCGATCCACTGCATGCACACAGCATAGACACACACACATACAGTACACACACACACACACAGTACACACACACACATACAAACGCACTACATGAAACTGAGAAACCAGCTATGACATCTGGGGATTCGATGTTCTCATTTTCACATTTTAGCTTGTTAGAAGCGTTCATTTGGTGTTTGTTTTTTTCATACACAGTAATATTTAGATAATTCATGTGCAGGAAGCAATTAGAAGGGCCGCGTGGATTTAAAATTATAACTTTAATAACCCGAGAACAACACAGCAAAATCTTCAACCCTGAATTAATTCCTGCAGTCCTGAATTAACTCTTACACTCCTGAATTAACTCTTACACTCCTAAATTAACTCTTACACTCCTAAATTATCTCCTACACTCCTGAATTAACTCCTACACTCCTAAATCAACTCCTACACATAAGAGTTAACCCCTACAGTTCAGATTTACAGTAACTCTTACAATCCTAAATTAACTCTTACACTCCCGAATTAACTCTTACACTCCCAAATTAACTCTTACACTCCTAAATTATCTCCTACACTCCTGAATTAACTCCTACACTCCTGAATTAACTCCTACACTCCTGAATTAACTCCTACACTCCTGAATTAACTCTTACACTCCTAAATTAACTCTTACACTCCTAAATGATCTCCTACACTCCTGAATTAACTCTTACACTCCTAAATCAACTCCTACACATAAGAGTTAACCCCTACAGTTCAGATTTAACTCTTACACTCCTGAAATAAAATCCCACACTTCTGAATAAACACCTATACTTCTGAGCTAACGTTAACAATCCTGGGTTAACTCCTATTCTCTTGAATTAACACTTACACTCCTGAATTAACTCCCACACTCCTGAATTAACCCCTAAACTCCTGAAATAAACTCCCACATTCCTGGACTCACTCTTACACTCCTGTGTTAACTGATATAATCCTAAATTAGCTGTTACATTGCTCAATTAAACTATACATTTCTGAATTAGCTTCTGTACTCCTTGATTACATCCCACACTCCTGAATTAACTCTTACACTCCCAAGTTAACCCCCTCTAGTTCTCCATGATTTAGTTAGTCCTAACTTAAGCCCTACAATCCTGAATCCTTATCTCATATTCGATTCTTGATTAAACTTAATTGCCTTCTACAGCCTGAATTTTTAACCTTCAGTGCTGAACAAACTTTTCTAATTTGGAATTAATTTGTAAAATACTGAACTGACTCCTACAGTCCAGACTTAAAACCTTCAGCACCGAATCCTAATTTAACTCTTAAAATTCCGCATCAGTTTCTACAGTCCGAAATCACGGCACGCAATCCAAATTTAACTCCTCGAGTCCGGGATTAACTCCTACGGTGCCGATTTCATTTAGAGGGACTGAAGATCCTGTGACTCACTCGCTGCACCTTATTTCACACTCCAGCAGCTGCCTAATGACTGTCATTTTTAAAATATATTTTTTTGCATTAAAAATAGAGCAAAAAGTTCAGCTCTAAAATTGTGCCGTTTAACAAATAAATAAATTTATTTATTTAATATCATTTTGTTATTTTATTTATATAATTTTGACACAATTTTGTCAATGTAATTCAATCAAAGTACACAAGTGGGATCACCGGTGCTGCTTTAATTAGAGAAATAATTTAAAGTTACACATAGGCTAGATCCACACCGGAGACAAATCATATGAAGTGAAATATTAATCGATATTATATAAAATATTGAATATTGAATGAATGGATTATGAATGCAAGTTGAAGAGAGATGAAGGGAAAATAAATAATAGAATAAAAATAGAAATAAACAAATATAGTGTATACTAGAATATATTCTATACTATAGATCATGCATATCACCCGAGACAAAATAACTATGATATTAATATGATATAAATGAATAAAATAAATAGATTTTAAATAGATTTGGGATTAGATATAGTCACTCGGTTCTACACACGGTGCATAATAATAAAAAATAAATAAATAATAATAATAATAATGTCTTCATCCAGTTAATAAGTGCATTTCACGAGTATAAGTGTGTGTAAGCGTGTGTGTGTGTGTGTGTGTGTGTGTATGAGAGGGATGCGCTCACCGTTGCTGGAGATGCGGTTCTCCCCCTGGGTGGAGGATGAGGAGAGAGCGCTACTAAGTTGGATGTAGAGCCCCACGCAGTGGAGACTCCGCAGCAGGAGCTGGAGCGCGCGCATGTCGCCTCTGCTAGAGGACACCGCCTCGCATCCACGGTCACACCGGAGCCTCGGGATAGATCCACACCCGGGGGAGGAGGTAGTGTGTGTGTGTGAGGCAGGAGAGAGAGACAGAGAGAGAGAGAGAGGGGTGTGTGTGTGTGTGTGAGAGTGTGTTGCAGTCTCTCCAGCGTTGCTCTCCGGTACTGTGCGCGCTAAGCCTCAGCGTCACGGGCTAGAGCGCGCGGCGGAGTGATACCGCGGAGTGATACAGTGGGAGTGATCTCCTCTCAGATCCCTGGCGTCGAGCCCATCTACAGTATCTATTTATCACACCAGGACGGATGTTTACGCAGAACACAGTTATGAGAGTAAAAAAAAAAACTCATCATCTTTATTTCTCTGTTACACTAATGCACTTATCCCGGTGTTTCACTCGCGCTCGGAAACCATCAGGTACACAGGAGCCATGATCCATGGTCTGAAACGCTGGCCTCCCAGGAACTCCTTTAAATGTCTGATAGTCAGGTCAGGACTGTACGGGGGGGGGGCAATAACTCCTGTAGAGTTCCTGTAATGTGCAAGTGGTGTTGGTGAACGAGTGTGTGTGTGTGTGCGGGTCCCACAGAGTGATGCGTCTCTTGCGCAAGTTGGTGACAAGTTGTCTGTCGATTTTTAAGGATCAGGTTTTCCACTGGTTGAATGTTCACAGGAACGGCTGCAGTGAGTTCCCGAGCCGCCTCGGACAGGATGTTTACAGACATAAAGTCTTCTGGACATGTCGATCACCTTCATTAAAGGTTCATTCACCAGAAATTTCATGCAAGTCCCGGTTTGAACACACCTCGTACATCATGTCATACATACATCATGTCATAATTGAATAATAAGTTGAAAAATGAATAAAACCATTGTTTCTATCTTTTTATCTATCTGACATCCCATATTTTTTAGACTTTTAGATTATCGCGTTTTTATACTATATATAAAAATATATTATACTATATATATATATATATATATATATATATATATATATGATGTATGTATATATGTATATACTAATACATGTATTTATTAACTCGTTTGTTTTTATGTACTGTAAATATGTAAATATCAATAAACAATACTAGCTATGCGCTATTACATCCATCACTTTTCACTTTTTAGCTAGCTTTAGTCGTAAATTATTTTGATTAAATTATGTATTTTTAAAAGAAATTGTACTAAAATGTACAATTTCTAGGGTAGTAACAATGACTTTTTGTGACTAAATGTAGATACAATTCAAAATCTATCCATCTATCTCTCTATCTATCTTTTTAAAAATTTATCTCAGACCCAGCTTGACACCAGCTGACTGTGTTTTTTTCCCCTTCGTGCTCATCTGAACTCAGTGGTCTCTCAGAATCGGCCGAGAACAATCCACAGCACTAAAGGAGGAAATCATCTCTGCATGGAACGTCAGTACTGATCCATTAAGGAACGTTCAGCGTTCCTGTATCCAGCGTGCACACAGGCGCTGCCGACACAGACCACGTCAAATTACAGCGATTTTTATTTTTAAATACGTTTCGCGGATGTATCCTGACTTTTGGCCACCCTGTGTAGAAATGCATTTAAGCTGTACGTGTTGCTGCGTCGCAGCTCCAGGGTTCGATCCTGAGCTCAGGTTATTTTGTGTGTGTGTGTGTCTCCCTGTGTCTATGTGAGCTTCCTCCAGGCTCACTGGCTGGAAAACATGCTGGTAGATGGATAGGTTCTACAAAATTGCTCTTTCTGCTAAATAAATGATGAATAATCCATGTTTTTTTTCCATAATATTGTTGTTTTACAGCTAATTTTTTTAAAGCCGTCACATGCCCTCGTTGGTCAGATCGAAAAACATAAACCAGTCCGAGATGAAATTTTAACACAACCTTTTGGTCGGCGTTTTGTTTCAATTTGGGCTGCACAAAGAGCTACAACTCAACCAGGCGGAAAAGACAATTATTCCAGCATCTCTGAGGTGTGAAATTACAGCCCGAGCACCGCCGCTGTCGTAATCACTGATATGAGGAGCGCATGACTTCCTGCCAATTTAATATGCAAATTAGGGCTTGCCTTATTACAGGTGCAGTTTGTGAAGAAGAGGAGGCGCGTGTGGAGCAGATGTTTAGGCTGCGTGAAGGGGCGACCCCGGGCCCTGCTGCGCCAACACAACCGCTGAGCCACCAGAGCGATGTGACTGGCATCGCCTCTCTCTGTCTCTCTGTATTTATCGCTTATTTGCATTTGGAATCTGGTGTTGCACCCGAGGGCCATCAATACCAGTCAGGCTCGATTATAAACACCGGGACATACGCAGATTTCATGCTGGGCGCCAAATACGGCTTTCTTGTCCCATTCGTTCAGTTTGATGATCTTCTCTACTTTATACAGTACACATACACACACACACATGGACTCATACTGAATGCTTTTTTACTAAATACACACACTTCTTGTGATGTCTAGGACGAAACAATAACCAGTAAGCAGTAGTAATACTTATTCTTACCAGCAGGGGTGCCAGAGAGTCTTGACTCTATGTAAGCCTGATGTCCTGAAACCCATAACCTTGAGGAAGCCGACCCTTTCCAAACCCTTTTAAGGGCTCCTGTCACTCAAGGGCCCTGGGAGTCATCCTTACTTAATTGCCCCGCCCCTTAAAATGCCCCCGCTTACTCCCCCTGAAGCGAATTCTTTTTTAATAACAATGCATCTTTTATGTTGATGATGTTAAATGTACTCGCCTATTCTGGAGCCTCCCAAAAGTGCCTACTCTGAAGAAAGAGCACCACGAAGACCCAAGGAGCAAGCAAACAAAGTCTCGGGGGAAATTTCTGGAAATTAAAAAACAACTTAAAAACTATCTTGCAGGGCAATTAAGGACAAATAAAAATTTAATAATAATAATAATAAAAAGGTGACAACCGTGACGACCCTGAGCAATTAGATTGAAGTCAAGATCTCAAGCGTGCAAGGAGGGTCAAGGGTCATCACCGCAGACGTCTTACAGGGTTTTTTTTGTTTGTTTGTTTGTTTAGTGTTAAATACCGTGTTTAATGGATAACACAGGTTTCAGACAGATTTCTTTTCCTGGAACGGCAGCGAAAAAAATCCCCCTCTACAGAGGAAGGATTAGCGCATTCGCAAGCCAGTGACCTTCAACTGCTCGAATGTTATGCTAACCGCTAAATACTACCCCCCCACACCCGATAAACGGAGAGAGAGAGAGAGAGCAAGAGAGCGAGACCGAAGCAAAGAGCAATAAACAGCTAGAGAACAACAAGAGACGAATAGAGACGGCGCTTATTGTGTTCTCGCTAACTCAGCACGCTAGTCATTAGCGTAGGAGTGAGACTTGCTGGCTCATTACCGCTGGACAAACATCAAATTATTGACCATTAAATCCACACCAGGGGCCCGGAGGCAATTTCTGAAACAAAAGAGCGAGACCGAAGAGCACAAACTAGAAATTCAGTCTCGTTTAGAGACCTGGTGACGGTGGACTCGCTTCACACGACACCTCGTTCTACACAAAAAAAATGTTTTTCCGCAGACACGGTTCACGGTTGTGTGTTTTTTCCTGAATTCATGATAAAGCATAACTTTACAGCTTCATTTAGGGAAAGGATTGTTCAATTACAGAACTACAGTCAAGGTCTTATTATAATAATATGTTGGGTGTTCGAGTCAAAGCGGGACTGCGCAGAACAATAGAACACAGCTCTTAGAGTAAACACTCCCTTTATTTCTCTATATAATCTCCTGCTACACTAATGCACTTATCCCAGTGTTTCACCAGAGCTTGGACACCATCGAGGTAGAAAGTTTTCTCAGTAAACCAGAACCAAGGTGTATGAAACGCCGGCCTCCCAGGAACTCCTTTAACGTGGAAATGATTTGGAGCGAGGTCAGGACTGTTTCACAGTTCACACACACAGATGCGTCTCTTCTTCTCATCGATTTCAGAGTTATCCGTCGACTTTGAAGTATCGGGCGTTCCACTTGCTGAATGTTCACGGGAAAACGACTGCAGTGGGTTCAAAGCCTCCTCTGCCGAGATCATCATTTACAGACGAAGAGCCGAATATGTTTTACTGCGGCTCAGAATCTCATCGTAATGTGCTTCAAGTTTTTTTATGCCTTCGTTCACCAGAAATTTCTCAACATGCTGCTGCGATAAAGCAGAGTTCCTGTTACCACACTGACATGGATTAGTTTTCACTGACAGAACAACACGAAGTGCGTTATTCCTCTTCTAGCACAACAACCTGCCTACGATTACAGTTTTCTACTTACTAAAGAAACACCACAAAACACTTAAAAAACATCTCTTTATAGAATTCAGGAAAACACGGCTCGGTTTGCACCTTTACGTAGTTACAGGTGAATGATGACAAAAGATGTCACCTCCTGTCCTTTTCTCCATTTTTTTGTATAACAACTTAAAAAAACATTCCTGACATTATAAGATACTTATAAGGCATTATAGACACACTGTACTTGTTTCCTGACGTTCCAAACTTCGAGTTCGCAATCTCAAAAACTATCAAGACATGTCTTTGAAGCTTTGTACATTTGGCATTTGTGTTATAACGCGTTATAAACACTAATTATAACACACTGTGCTAATATTATGTATAAGAATGTTTAGTGGTAAATGCATTCTTATAAGCAATTTTAAACAGCAAAAGACCTTGAATGAATGAATGAATGAATTCTGACTAGAAAATATCATCATCATCATCATCATCATCCTCAACAGAGATCCTAGTTTCCAGAATGTTAGTATCAACAATATCGAGAGCAATAAACAGACACTCGGTGACATGAAAAAGAACATTTTATTACATCGTTTCCGATTTACAAATTACTCAGATACAAATCACAGCAAAGAAGAAGAAGAAACAGAAACATGCGGCTCGGTTTGGACCTTTACGTTTAACACGGTGTAAAAACTCTTCATCCGTCAGTCACAACGTCTATCAATCAGTTATCGAACGTATTATTTACAGGGAACGCAAAGTTCTGTGATCAGGAGTGACCTGATCTGATCTGATCGGCTAGAGCTAGAACTCCTCCAGAAGCTCCAGGATCCGTTTCTGCTCGCTCAGCCGGTACTCCTCGTTCTTTCCGTCGCCGATGCTCTCAGCGTATTCTGCAAAACAGAAAGAAACGACTGATACGATCTGTGTTTCACAGACAACATTGACATCAGTGTATCACATGTTTCAACATCTTATGATCTTCCATCCGTATACGAGCGCTGTATCACTACAGAGTGGTGGAGAGTCTGAAATATAATATAATTATATTATAAATATCAATAAGATTAGATTATTTGTTTGTTAATCAAAACGGCATTGCAGGAGTGAGTCGCGTTCAAGTCCATAGTCTGAAATGGGAACAGTTACACTCAAGCTGTCAAGAGTTTGGGTGTTTACAAGTGCGCGCACACACACACACACACACACACACACACACACACACACACACACACACACACACACACACACAGAGAGAGAGAG
>JAQMYG010000015.1:24964518-24976670 GCA_030014215.1 Clariallabes teugelsi
TAAAAAAAAAAAAAAAAAAAAAAAGTACTGAAACGAGCTGAAACGAAGAGAGCCAGGCATGCTAAAGGGCACCACACACACACAAACTCACACACACACTCTTCATCCAGCCTTGAATCAGATGCTATTTGCATACAGCATAAATAGACGAGAAGGAGGATAATCCCTGTTCGAGCTGAGAGGTGTAGAAACCTTGCACATTCCATATTCTCTCTTACACACACACACACACACACACACACACACAATTACACACGCAGATCACGGTCAGGAACAGCCGAATGTCAGTGTACGTGAAACTCTTATCAAGGACGTGTGCGCTCCATGACGCAGGGAGCCCGAGTCAGGCAGCGCGCCTCCTGCTGCGGATCTGCACGGAACGAGCTGGAAGGGCCCGCGACTTTTGCTTCTGCACGAGCTAATTAAATTCATAATCTCTGCAGCAACAGCGTGCCGCGATTCGTCTTTTGTCCTAGTTACACATTTGATTACGGAGAGGAGGTACTAGGGGACTGATGACTTGATTAACAATAAATTCGCTATAATGAGGGTGGGATTATTTATAAAAAAAAAAAAAAAAAAAAAAAAGCTCACAGTGCTTAGAGGACAATAACATACACGAGTGTGTCTCTTCACTGGGTACAGCACAGTATAATAATTAGCCGGGTTTTTTTTTTCCTCTGTTCTTTGTAGTGCCTTAAGGTGCTATAGTCTTCCAGCAACACTGCTAACAAACGGCAGATTACAATCAAACCTATCTGTGTGTGTGTGTGTGTGTGTGTGTGTGGAGCTGATCTCGGCTCAGTGCGGCAAAGTAAAGTGAAGTAAAGACAGAGCTAGCGGATGAGGGGGAAAAAAAACGAGGAAAGAAAAAGAAAGAAATCAGCGGGTGTATTTGATGGGTCAGTGGCTCGGGCTGCACACTTGACCCACAACATGCTGCTTGATGAAATCCAGCCTGGAAAAAAACCCACAATCAGACTGACAGCATGTTGACCAGAGAAGCGAAGCAGTGTGTCTGCAATCAGCACTCGAAACACAGGAGCGAACAACACTTATTGAGTCACTCGTGCTTCAGAATGGCACTATATTACAATTTCATGCAAAAAAACAAAAACAAAAAAAAACTAATAATAAACTTTAACTTACCTCATGGCATGTGATATAATAATAATAATAATATTTAAATAAAATATTACCATTCTCAAACTAAACATTCCTCAAGTGGAGTGACAGTGAGCAAGTCTCATATCTGAGAAATATGAGATTTACCTGCTCTGGAAAAAAAATATATCAGAAATAAATAAGCGTGGGAAGACGGATGACTTTTTTTTTAAGCTTAATAAAAATCAAATCTTTAACTGTCCAAGCTGAGAAGTGTGGAACGAATCCATCATACACAACAATGAACTGTGTGTGGAACAGTCAAGATTCTAAGTTTCCATCGAATGTAAACTTGAAACAGGGTTTTAGTCAAATGGATCTTTGGTAGGGAACAGCTCAGTGGAATTTTGGAAGAGTTTTCCTCTATAGTACAGTAACGTTTCAGTCAGCTGTCGGTTAACTGGAGCCGTACTATGAAAATGCTGACTAGGACCTTACATGGAATCATCGACCTGACAAAACGTTACTTGACCCAATGTTTCCCTTAGAGTGGTTGAATGGAAAATTGGTAAGGAACTGCTGACTAGAATTGTGGTATGGAACAGTCAAATGAAACTTTGGCATGGAACAGCTGGTTGAAATTTTAGTACAGAACAGTCCAAGGGAACTTTAGTAAATGAGGTAAAATTAAACTTTTATATAAATCAGCGTAACATAACTGACACTTTATGTCAGTAATGATAAAATTTATTAAAGAATCATCTAATGGAACTACTATGAAACAGCTGATTTGAATTTTAGTATGGATCAGTCGAGCGGAACATACGATTGGAATTTTGATGTGGAACTACTGAATGGATCATCTACATGGAACAGCTAATTAAACAGCTCAATGAACATTTGGTAAATCAAATCAATTCAATTAAATTTTATTCGTATAGCGCTTTTAACACTTGTCATTGTTGCAAAGCAGCTTTACACAATCAAAAGAATTATTTAAGTTTGTATGGAATGTGAATGTGTATGAATCAAAATGATCAGATTGTCCCTGGTGAGCAAGCCGAGGGTGACGGTGGCAAGGAAAAACTCCCTGTTGAAATGTGGTATCGGACATTGAACTGTAACATGGAACTTTGGCACAGAAAAGTCGAAAGGGGAAGTCGGATGGAATTTTAATATCGATCAGTCAGATGGAACACTCAAATTAAAGTTTAGTATGGAACAGTTGGGCAGAACAGTCAGATGGAACTTGACAAATAGATGAAACAGCCAAATAGACCTTGGCTGTTGGAAAAGTCAAACAAAACTTTAATATGGAAAGTTTTTTCAATTTTGAGACTCGGTTAATGGAATATTAAAGCTAACAGAATATTAAAGCTAACGGAACAGCTCAATTTACATTTGGCCTGACACAGCTGAATTGAAGTGTATGGTGCAGTGTATTGTATAGAGTAGTTGCATGAAAGTTTGGTATGGAACAAGAACTTTAACAGTTAAACAGAACCATGAGATTAATCTTCATCTAATAGAACCTTAGTATGAACGACTCAAAACAAAACTACAATCTGAATTGTAAAAAGTACCCTGGATAAGGACCCTGTGAATAGAATTCAATTCAATTTCTTTCAATTTTATTTGTATAGTGCTTTTAACAATTGTCATTGTCGCAAAGCAGCTTTACACAATCAAAAGAATTATTTAAGTTTGTATGGAATGTGTGTGTATGAATCAAAATGATCAGATAGTCCCTCAATAGAATAGAACATTGGTCTGTAAGTGTTGAGGGAAATGATTGCATGGAACCTTGATTTGGAACCTTAATATGGAACTGTTGGAGATTATAGATCGTTATGGAATTATCAAATGTAATCTTGTTACAGAAAGGTCAAATGCACCTTTAGCTCAGTCAAATGCACCCATCAAGTAGAAATATCAAACCAAACCTAAAGGACATACCATGACAGAAATCCTTAATCGAACAGTGGGGGTCTCACACAGTCTATATATTTAATTTGTCAACTCTTAACACATAACACAAGTCTCCATCTACAGATCAACCATCTGACAAGTCACAAAGACCAAACTCAGAAGTTCCTCCGTCCTCTTCTGGAGAAAATTGGTTTCTTTAAAGAGTTGTGAAGGGGTTCATTGAATAAGTAAGGGATGTTAGCTTCTATAAAGTTGTAGGTGGAACCCTAACTGCTGGAAAAAAATACTTTAACCCTTAACACAGAAGGGAAAATGAGGGATTTCACTTTTCACTTTGGGGCAAATGTAAATTCCAGTAGAAGTATATACAGTATACATATAAAAACAAAAAAGACAATCATGAACTAGTCAAACAAACAGGAAATAGAATCGGTTTCCTTGGTATGCTGCTTCTAAAAGTTTACCCTGAGCTATTATACTTTTTTTTGTGCAAGTGATCAGAAAGTTCAAATTGAAGGACTGACTGGAAATCAGTGGACCGCTACAGTACCAAGGTTCTTACCCGTCAATTACTTGCCAATGTCCTTGGATTCCATTCCACTGCGTCACACCGGTTAAAAACGTCTGCCAAATAAATACATACAAGTACGAAAATCCACTACGACCCTGTTCCTTTTTAGACTGACCAAATCAGCGTAAAAGCTAATTGCCTGTTAATGACTTCCTTTCACTGTTAGCACTTTTGGTTGAATTATACCGTTGACTATAGTGCACCCCACTGCTACTCTTAAAATCGACAGCTTGGGCAGCGTGCCAGCAGTGCTGCTTCTCTATGGTACCTATGTGCTGTGTGGTCCTGGCAGTGCTTTCTCTCCACAGGCCTGCTCAAGGCCACAGCTGCTACAAACCCACAGCAGAAAATTTCAATTTATCACAGAGGTGGCAGTGATTTCACAGCGAGCCTCCCACATACAAGCTGCTCTCCGAAAGGAAGGGGGGGGGGAGATGCCTTTGCTATTATTGAAAGGTGCTTATTAAACGGTCTTGACAGTTTTATGAAAACTGCACCTTACATAATGATGGTAAATCTGGAATGTACCAGAAAAAAATAAAGGCATTTGCAAAGGGCATGTTTTACCGTTGCACGGCTTCCAGCTCCAACCGCTGATGCCAAAATTAAATGTTGGAATTTTTGAGATTTTCATTGGTGTCTGGTTTGTTGGCTTTTGATGACGAATTACCCAGATTTGCCAGGTTCAGCCATTATACAGCACCCTTAAAGCAGACTTACTCAAGGGCTCAACAGTGGCAGCGTGGTGGTGCTGGGGCTTGAACCTCTGACCTTCTGGTGAGTAACCCAGAGCCTTAACCGATTGAGCCACCACTGCCTAAAGTAATAATGGAAGTTTCTATCCAATCCAATATTTACAGCTGACTGCCATTACTCCCAGTTGTATTTTACTGGTCAAATGACCAAGAATGGACACCCAGCCAAGTAGTCTAATATTTGTAAAGACCTCACCAGCCAATGGATGAGAATAAGCTGAGACCACCTTGCATTCTGAAACTGTCTGGAGACCAACCTACAAATCCAGAACCAAGAAGAAATGGCTCAAAACGGTTTGACTAAACACTCTATACCAGGGGTAGGCAAGTTCAGTCCAAGAGAGCCACAGCTCAAAACCTGAAAAAAAGAAAAGAAAAAAAGCTCACCTGCCTGTAGCCTTAGTAATCCTGAAGACCTTGATTAGCTTGTTCAGGTGTGTTTGTGGCTCTCTAGGACCGAACTTTCCTACCCCTGGTATATACGGTCCAAGACCTGTGGTTTAAAATGAGCTGGGACGAGAATACGGCAGAGAACAGGCTGACCCAGCCTACGGTCCAACAAAAGTGAACCGTAAAAAAAAAGTGGAATATGAGCTTGGACCAGAATACAGTCCAAAATAGGACTGTTGGGGCGATGTGACCTCAAATCAATCTGACGATTAATTGAACATTTTGTCTTGAATATGATCAAGGTATGATTATTTTGCTTTTTCTTTGTTTTGTGACCTCATAGTTCACAGACAAGTTTGTATTGTAAATATACTCGACTATTAACGCTGGGTTGTTACATCCTTCACAATGTGCTCTGTCCATCTTCCTGAATCCTTTTCATATTCTGTAGGATTTGTTTATGCTTGTTATCGACAGCTGCTATGTGGAGGCACAGTTTACTGGATGCACGTCAGTCTATTTACTTTGCGGAGCCAAAGCGCTGTTCATATTGTGCTGTAGGTGTTGAAGCAGATTGGTGGTGTATTCTACTCGGTTGATGAAACAGTCTTTATGTTTAATTTGTTTACATCCGGCTTCCTCTTGTTTGGTTTTATCTTCACTAAAGTTGAAATTTGTCCAATCGACGGTACAAGCTGCTCGAGTTGCCGCTT
Organism: Clariallabes teugelsi; assembly: GCA_030014215.1. Lineage (NCBI taxonomy): Eukaryota > Metazoa > Chordata > Actinopteri > Siluriformes > Clariidae > Clariallabes > Clariallabes teugelsi. The sequence continues at coordinate 24,969,981 of JAQMYG010000015.1, forward strand.
CCATGTGGCAGCCTGGACGGGGCGGAGTAAGGTGATTACACACATGGTAGTAGGCATTTTAGGGGAGAGTACGTGAACACACACACAGTATTAACACAATTAAGGTTCTGAATGTCAATTTTAATTAATTTTCAATTGACTGACCAGCTCTAGGTTGAACCCAGCAACTGGTCCAAAAAAGGGTAAGACACGTGGTCCAATACGAGCTCGGACCCGCACACAGTCCAAAACGGGCAAAACCCTGCATGTGGTCTATACCTGGCTAAGACCAGAATACGGTCCAAAATGGTCTAACACAAGCGTTTAGCGCAAAAAAAACTATTAAATCATAATTTCATCTTGAATTTGAAGCATTGTAAAAAGTTTACCACCACTATTACCGGTGGTATAAAAATATTAATATTACATACATCATGAGTATTCAGGTACTCATCTGGAAACACCAAACATCAGGTCAGGCTTACTGTATATATACGAGGACGAGTCAGAAATGATCTGCACGCCTATCAGTGCTTTCTGTTCAAGCTTACCGTCTCCCCAATCACGGAGAGATCAACGCTTACAATTCTCTGGGATTCTCAAGGGGCCAGAAGTATTGGAACATCATCTGGAAAAAGGTTCAACAATCAACAGCGCTCGTTACACAGTGAGACGCTTATTGAAGAGCTGAAGAGGTGTTAAAGCGTCCTCCCGTTAGTCCTGATCGCACTTCATTACCTGTTTGGTCCCCTGAAAGCAGAACTATGAGGACAAAAATTCACATCTGATGAAGAAGTGAAGACAGCGGTGCATTTATGGCTCACAGCTCAGAATAAAAAAAAAAATTAATGAGTGAATACGAAATCTTGTTGACAGACGGACAAAGTGTATTGAAAAGCAAGGAGACTACGCCAAAAAATTATAAATTTGTCTTTTCTAAAAAAATTTATAAAAAAAGAAATTCTACTGCCAGATTGCAGATAATTTTTGACTTGTATAAATGAAAACAGAACAGATAAGTGGAAAAATAGAAGAGGACGAAAAAAAAAATTTAATGCATGCAACGGGATATGAAAATAGATGGTCTTTGCCTAAAATAAAGTGCCAGTCGGGTAGTTTTTAATGAATTGGACCCTGTCAAGCAGCGCATGCTTCAAAGGTGTTCGGCGTTTATGCTAATAAGACAGCTCACATTCATAAAGCCGGATTTGTGCCACCTTTAAACTCGCGCTCGATGTGAGCGGCGCGGACGAGCGAGTAAACGCGAGGACATTTCGCTGGCTGCCATTTTGAAGTCAAACGTACAGATGTGATTTCTGTGGCCTCATTAATCATTTATGACCGACCTGACTGAGTGCGGGGGAAAAGAAAAAAAAAAAAAAAAGAGCAGAGGCCTTTAGAGGACACGCGCTCAAATCGGGGCCTAATTACTCCAAATGGCACTCCGGCCATTGTGTTTAGTCTGGCTGATGATTCGCGCTGAAGCGTGACCGGCTGTGCGGCTCCGATGTGAACGAGGAGAATACAAACAAGCAACAAGTACTGAAAGCTGAAAAATTGGTGGAGGTTCTTCACACTACGTTCGAGCTCACCTCTCATGACGTGTCGAACCATCTTAACCGATCCACCCCTCAGGTTCAGGATCTGATGTACTCTCTGCTGCAGCTGTGACAATAACAAGGAGTCAAGCACAGGATTATAAGAAGGCCAGGAACCGGATCTCTACGGTACTTTCGGCGATATAGTGTATCAATAATATTAGTAGCACGAAAGTTAACTTCTTCTTCTCTTTGTGTTTAACCAAGCAGTGTGCATACTGTCACCTGCTGTATTGGAGAGTGCAAATACCCAAGTGTACCCGAGTACAGAGACAAAAAACAATGTGAACGTTTATTTGTATAATATATATTAATATTTTTTTCCCCTGTTTTGTACGAACCTGTGGAATTCCTGCACTGCTGATCTCCACCATGATGTAACAGATGAGCTGAAGGACGAAAAGCCCGGCGTCTAAACGTCGCAGGTAAAACTCGTCTTCCATGCCCTCATCCAGGATCTCGCCCCGCCGCACCATGTCCTGCAAACACACCCACACACACGACTTAACATTCAACAGAGTCGCTCCTGATCAGCGTGTAAATCAGTCAGTTTGCGACTTAATGGTACGAAGAGACTCCATCAGTCATACGCAGTCCCGCGCCAGCACTCATCAATCTTCAGCACTTAGTCCACACGTCAATACCTGAGCACTGCCAATACTCGCTAAACTCAAATTCATCACCATTAGAAAGTTTGAAGCGAGGATGAAGCAGAGCGTGAGCGGACCCGCTCGGACGTGTAAACTCCACCCCGCACCTCGCCAACTACCCCCATCCACCCCCCCGCACACAAACAAAACACCCCGACTCAAGCCGCGTCGCTCTCCGGCTGATTGGAAATCACGGCGGCGGTGGCGGCGGGTTAGACTGCATCCTGTCTCCGGCAGTTCAGGACACAAAAGAGGGTCATATTATAATGCGCTCACTCGTCCTCATGTGCCTTATGGTTTCCATAGCAACAGTTGATTCAGATGTAGACTGGATGCTTGATGTGATCAAAAACGCTACGCTCAAAAGGTCATTTAGAGATAAATAAGGTATAGAGTGATGATATCTTCAGGATACGAGGAAAAAAAAATAATAATTCTCCCGGCATTGACGTTCATGAAAATGACAAATTACGGACATCACGAGTACTTCTGCGCTCGTTGTTTATCAGTTTATACGGCCAGGAATAACTTCTTTTTTTGCAATATTTTTTTTTCCTTCAACATTGCTATGCATCAACATGTTTATTCTGTATCACACACACACACAAAATCCTGTCGTTTGAAACTGAATATCTGCCACTGTGTGGTGTTGCGTCTCCGGCACGGTGTTTGTTGCTTTCAGAACTTGTAGCTCAGGATTAGAAGGACACGTGGAAAAAATAAATAAAAATAAATAATAAAAAAAGAAATCCTGTCTCGAGCGAGTTTGAAGGCGCAACACAGTCCGCTGTGTTTTCATTACGCAATACACTCGGAGTGTTTAGCGCAGCGGAGCAGACCGACTCAAACACTCTGCTGTCTCTCCCGCTGCGCCGAGCGTCATCTCTTTGTGTTCTCCAGCGTGCGTGCACCTTGTTTGTGATGCCACGCTTCAGCAGCTTTCCCTCAATCTCACACACACACACACCCCGTTTCCGCCTGGAAGGGTTGGTGTTCCCAGGAGGGAGGCGGATGTCAATCGCTGCAATTACAGCACGTACAAACTCCAGCTGTGGCGCCTCCTTCAGACCGACGCCGCACGAGCGCACAGGATTCTCACGGCGCTGAAAACAGGAACTAGACCCGAACCTTGACTAAGCTCAAGTCTAAACTCCTGCTTTCTTTAAGCCCTCGCAGACTGAAGACATGCGAGTATACTCACTATAATCACCTACACTTTAATCAGGAAGAACAGAAGAAAAATGACGGGTGGATACAGGAAAGAAACAGAAGGAGGTAAAGAATTAGAATGGGTGGAAGAAAGAGAAAGAAGGAAATCAGGACGGATGGGTGGATGTAAGAAAAAAATAATGAAGGAAGGAAATAAAGAAAAAATGACGGATGCAAGAAAGGGAAAAAAAAGGAAAAATTGATGAATGGGCAAGATGGAATGAAGGGGAGAGAAAAAAAAAAAGAAAAAGGGCAAATTGGATAGGAAATAAGGATGGATGGAAGGATGGAAGAAACGAAATAAGGAAGGACGAAAATGTTTGAAATGGAAGGGATGGGAGAAAGAAAAAGAAGGTAAGAAAGAAAAAGAAATACAAAGTGTATATTAAATTAAGGAGGAAAGAAATCGGGATAGATTGATGGATGTAAAAAAGAAAAGAAAGAAAATGAAAATAAGGAAAAATGAAAAATATGGATTTAGAATGGATGGATGCAAAAGAAAGTAAGAAAGAAAGAAATTTTAAAGACGGAAGACATTAGGACATTGGAATTAATTAGGATAAATAGATGGATGAAGAACCGATGGCTGGGAAGGAGAGAGGAAAGAAAGAAAGAAAAAAAAAGAAAGAAAGAAAGGATGGATGGATAGAATGATAGAAGAATGATAAAATAAGTAAATACAGATACTATAAATAAAAACAGAAGGATCTAAGGAATTAGAATGGATGTATTTATTCATGGACAGACGGATGGATGGATGAAAGAAAAAAAATTAATGAAAGAAGTGAAAAGAAAAATGACTGAAAAAGATAGATGCAAGAAAGAAAATAAAGGAAAACTTGAATGGATGGACGAAAGAAAGAAAGAAAGAAAGAAAGAGGATGGACAGATGGATGGATGGGCAAGATGGAATGAAGAGAGAGAAAGAAAACAAAGAAGAATGAAATGAAAGGGAAAATTGGATAAGAAATAAGGATGATGGAAGAAATGAAATAAGAAAGGACAAACATTGAAATGGAAAGGGATGGGATCAGAGAAAGAAAGAAAGAAAGAAAGAAAGAAAGAAAGAAAAATAGAAAGTGTATATTAAATTGAGGAGGAAAGAAATCGAGACAGATTCGATAGAGGTAAGAAAGAAAATAACGAAAGAAAGGGAATATGGAAAAAAAAGGAAGGACTTGGAATGGATGGATGCAAAAGAAAGAAAGAAATTTTAAAGATGGAAGACATTAGGAGGAAATTAATTGGGATAAACTGATGGATGAAGAACAGATGGCTGGGAAGAAGGAATGAAAGAAAAAGAAAGAAAGTAAATAAAGTAATAAAATTAATAAAGACAGAAACTATAAATAAAAAGATAGATGTAAAAAAAAAAAAAAAAAAAAAAAAAAAGAGAGAAGGATGTGAGGAATCAGACTGTATGTACTGATGGACAGATGAGCTTAGACGAGTCTCCTGACTTCTTCGCCCAGTCTTTCATCTTGCTTTCTTCCAGTTCTGAAGGAGGGATGCGTGTGGACTCGTCAGGACACGGACTGAACTCGTCCTCAGAGAGCACAAGGGGAGACGTTAAAATGAGAACGTATGGGATACAAGTGTGCTGATGTGAACCTGTGATTTGTGCAAGATACAGAGATGGACGGAGAAGGAGACAAAAAAAAGAAAAAAACCTTATTGCTTTTTCCTCGGGAGACAGAGAGACGAGTGGAACTGAAAATAAAAAAAAGAAAGAAAAAAATTTTATCACTCGAGCTTTTAATGGGCTGCTGGGACCAAAATAGTCACATGACGTTTATGAGTAGTAACCCCTGGGGAACTTATGCGCGAGCGTGCGCGCACACACACACACACACACACACACACACACACACACACACACACACACACACACACAGTCTTCACACAGTCTTCACACTCATTACTGAAAGATAAAGGAAGGGACAGTGAGACAGGCCCGAGGGGAAACCGGGAGTGAGCTTCAGTCTCGCTGTGGAGGGAAAAGGGTGTTTATCACCATGGTTAGGAAATGTAACAGTGTGGCGTCTCCGTCTCTCTCTCTCGTCCTCTCTCTCTCCGTCTCTCAGCCTGAAAAGAATCCATCAGCACTTTCCCTGCAGACGGACGCTGTCCAAAATAACATTAAAGACGAGAGGAAAAGGTGAAGATGCCATGCAGACTCATCTGTGGTGTGCAGGCTACTGTAATGCGGAGGGGAGTGAGTGTGTGTGTGTGTGTGTGTGTGTGTGTGTGTGTGTGTGTGTGTGTGTGTGTGTGTGTGTGTAGCAATAAAGCAGTCTGATCACCGAGAGCTGAGTAACACTCCTGTGCATTACATCACCTACACATCTACTCTGTTCTAACCTCAGTAAGGAATTCTGTTCACATTACGACAGAGAGAAAGAGAGAGAGAGATGGAGGGAGGGATTAGGAGAGAGATGAAGATAGGAAGGAATTAGAAAAGACTGATAAATGGAGGCACATAAAAGAAACTAAGGGAATAAATGAAGATGCATTGACGGATGGATGGAAGGACGGAAGGAAGAAATGGGAGAATGAAAACAGAGAAAGAAAGAAAGAAAGAAAGAAAGGAAGGAAGAATGTGGAGAGACGGATGAATGAATGGATGGAGAAATGGATGATAGGAAACTAGGTGCGAAGGAAACTTCGAAGAGAAAGGAGAGATGGATAGATGGAAGGATGTATGGATGAATGCAAGAAAAAAAATGAAAGAAAGGACTGAGAAAAGATAAATTTGAAGAGAAAAGCACTGGAGGAAATTAGGAAGGAAGTATTGAGGAGCAAGTGATGATGGATGAATGGATGGAAAAAAGAAGTTGTGTGGATGAATGGAGATTATGAAAGAGGGAAATAAAGAAGGAAGAGTGATGGATGGCTTGAAACAGAAAATAAAAAGCTGAGAGACTAAACATGACTCTCTGACTCTCCTTTTGATCTTGTTCCCCTCTGAACCCATGCCCTATTGACATTGTACCCCTCTGAACCCATGCCCCATTGACATTGTACCCCTCTGAACCCATGCCCCTTCGACCTTGTACCCCTCTGAACCATACCCCCTTGACCTTGTACCCCTCTGAACCATACCCCCTTGACCTTGTACCCCACTGAACCATACCCCCTTGATCTTGTACCCCTCTGAACCATACCCCCTTGACCTTGTACCCCTCTGAACCATACCCCCTTCATCTTCTACCCCTCTGAACCATACCCCCTTCATCTTCTACCCCTCTGAACCA
>JAQMYG010000015.1:24977928-24996195 GCA_030014215.1 Clariallabes teugelsi
CCCCCCACCCCCACACCCACCCACACACACACACACACACACACACAGCGCCATTGTATTAGCTCTACTAATGCTGTCCTTTTAACTTCTTAAACTGTTCAGGTTGTGTTGTTCAAGTTAAACCCTAGTTTTTTTTTTCACTTGAGATTTACCGTAAATACTGGAGTAGCACGTCTACCGTAAATCCTCTAACACACAGGCATTGGAATTAAAGTAATGCCACACATGGAACCGTTTTATTACATTATTTATGCACCAATAAGAAGCTTCATTCCATTAAATCTCCAGATCTCTGAATTAAAGTCGTATTTAACTCCACTTAAATATAAGTCAAGAACACAATGGGAAGAAGGGGGGGTGGGGGGGGGATGGGGGTGAAGGCAATGGGGGTAATCAAAGTCACTTACCTTCTCGCACTCGTTCTCGGTGAACTTGCTGAGCAGACGGCTCCTCTGCTGCCCCTTCAGGTTCCTCAACATGGATGCCAGGATGGAGCACACGTGCTCTGGTGCGAGACGAGGACAGAAGCACAACGCTATCAGATCTCTGTTTTCGTGATTCCATCAATTAACATCAACAGAACGTTAACACGGAATTAACACAAAACTTCACCCTTTCTCAACTTTAATCTTTCTGCACTAATTTGAAAGGGGTGAAGGCACATTAAGCCAAAGTGCGCTCTTATTAAAAGGGTCGATAACGCACAACGCGTCGGGATCGATACCAGGTGTAATTCGTTAAGACACTAAACAATTAGCACGGCGCGTTCAGGAGGTGGTGCACAGACTTTAAGCGCTAGAGGATATCGAGATAAGAGGCAAAGCGGCGTCAATCGGTCTCCATTAGCACGCGAGAGTGGCGAAAAACGAGGACGAGGGCTGTACAGCACGGAACTTTGCATCAAGTTAATATCGACTCGACACTCAACCAGGAAGCGAAATGGAAACAAGCGAGGAACAGCGCGCTGCTCGGTGAGGGTCCTCACGGCCTCACATCGTTTACATCCTCGACACGGCGATTACGTGGGCTGATCTCAGGAGGAAGCAAAGGGCTGATGGGAATGATCAAGCAGGAGCAGCAAGTGTTTATTCAGCAATCTGATTTCCTCTCAGGAGTCAGGAGTTTAGAACGGCACAAGAAAACCCATATGTAAAGCACAAGTGTATGCATGTGTGTGTGTGTGACAACAAAACAAAGATGGAGAAAAGAATAGTGGTATAGATGGCTTTCCCATCTCTAATAAAAGAAGAAACCTTATGGAGAGAGAGAGAGCGTCAAGGACGTGAGCAAGGATGAGGAGGAATAAAGGAACATCCTCTTCGAGCTCCGGGTCACCGTGGCAACAGGAAGAGAGGCCATTAGCTGAAACGATGTCAGAGAGAGTAAGTTAAAGAGTGTAAAAAAAAAAAAAAAAAACTAAAATGACCTTAATGGGGATAAAGGATCGTGCAGGAGTGCAGTGTTAGTATTAAGCGCTTCCTCTTCCTTGTATTCTTGGCACTCCTCCTGGTTTATACGGCTTTTGGTTATTTTTAATCCTCGTTTCTGCTTCTTACAAATTCTCCACTGATGAGACCAACTGCAAGGTCAAAACCGCTGTAAGTGGTGGAGGCTTGCTGGGGAAATGAAACTGACTCTGATTGCTGATGGACAAGTCCGTGTCGATACTGTCTACTGTCATAACTGAACTACTTTTTAATTTTTTTTTCTAGTAAGAAAGCAACATGACCCGTTCTCCATCGTTGGGTTTATAACCAGATCTACAAAAAATAAATAAAATAGAATAAAATGAAGTTGCACACTTTCCAATACTGGGTCCCAAAACCAACCAGAATCTTTCTATTCCGGTTCGTAAAACCAGTAACCAGCTTTTTCATTTCAGAAATAATTATTATTATTACTATTAAATCATCAATTATTTGTCACTTGCACTTTGTAACCCTTTTTTTTTTGGAGTGGATATGGTTAAGGTCTTTGCTCAAGGGCTCAACAGTGGCAAACGTGGTGGTGCTGGGCCTCGAACCCCCGACCTTCCAATCAATAACTAAGTAACCCACAGCCTTAACCGATTGAGCCACTACTGCCCCATTTCCAATCCTGGGCTCAGAACCAACAACAAAAAACGTGCCTTTGTGGTCACTGTAAATTATTATATCTATTCCACCCTGGTTCTATACACCAACCGTGCACTGTCCATCCTTACGCATCCAAGAGTCCAGACACCAATCAGATCATCTGAATCAAAGGACTGGACAGAACTGGACTAGATGTTTATCAGTATCCAAGTCAGTGTGGTGGTTCTTGCTCAGTTTTGTAGAGGAACATGAATTCTTTCCAACCTTGAGGCTTGAACCAACCAGATCTTTTCCAACCTGCTAACAGAAGCCATCAGATCCTTTCCATCTAAGGGAACTGAAGTGATTCAATCTTCCTTCTATCCAGGAGCACGGTGAATCACTGAACACTTTCCATTCTAGTCTAGTAACTAAATCAGACATTTTGGAGAAGTTCCTGACGTCACCTTGGTGCCAGAACAGAAAAGAACTTTCAATGCATGATGGCTTCCTTGTACGCTGAGAGAAGGTAGGAGCAGTAGAGCAGACCCAGAAGATCAAAGGAAGCATGGTGCGGTGTCGGGTATGATGAGTGCTGCGAGGTCAGTGGGTGCTGGTCTGTTTTCGGATTTGTACGAGCTCAGTGTTTCTGACGGGCTGCTAGAGGAAGCCAGTGGAGGGAGCGTCGCAATCAGATCACTACCGTCCTGGAAACGTGGAACCAATCTTTTAATTTCTTTCCATTCTTGGGTTGAAAATCTACCAGAGCCTGTCTGTCGTGGCTGTAAGCCATAATCCTCGGTGGTATAAACAAGGCTGTTTATGGAGAGGTCACATAATCTAACAGATTCAGATCGTATTCCTGCAGAATTAGAGATCTCGTTCATCCTGGCTCAAGAAAAAAACGTCTACGTTGCAGAAACTAACCAGATCCTTTCGACTATCGGGTTTATTCAAACTCGGACAAATAAATGTAATTAAACGTTAAACTTAAAACCAGTTAGAACCTTCACATCATCACTTCGTCCACCAAACGGGTCCTTTCCACTCCGGTTTCAACTGCAAATCACATTCCACTAGGTTTATTTTCTCAAAATTGCTCAGAATTTATTTCTTCTGACTGATGATGAAGAGACACGTCAAAGGACATTTGAGGCATCGATGTCTACTGGACCGACGGGGGTTTAAGGAAACACTTCACTACGCTTCACTCCATGATTTATAAACCGTAATCGCTTCACACAGCTTGCTCTCGCAAACATAACGGGAATGCTGATGATAATCCTCAATTAAAAGAAAAAGAATCAATTACCACGAGCTTCACGCAGACTCAAAAGTGGCCTGTTCATTTCTCCCTCGAATAAGAGAACAGAACTGTCCGGGTCTTGATTAAGCGATACGGACACGACTAACCAAGCTTTTTTTGTCCGTCCGTCCCCACCATGTGCCATTTACGCCAATTATTAACACTAACGCCAATCTAGCTCACTGAGGATCCAACGGAAACCATTTCAAAAAGCCGGAGCAATTTTCCTTCTCCATTTACAACGATAATCTCTAATGATAACTTAATGCCGTGGGTGTCGGGGTGAAATCACACATCCAGACATCTTTCTTTCATTTTACAAGATTGTTTTTTTTTTCCCGCTAATCTCATAGCATTTGTTACCCTTCTTATATTTTTCTATGTTCAAGCAATGAGGTAATGAAGCATCAGCTAAACAGAAAGACCGTGACTAAACTGTAAATAGCGGATTAATGCCTACTGCCTGTTGTGTAAAGAGAATACAAAACCTCTAACATCATCCACACTCGTAGCTGAATGTACACATAAAACCTTCAGGGACGGTCGAGCTGATTGTTTTTTAATGATACCGCAGCAATGTTTCAAACTTTCACGTCCACACGGCATATAATTAATGTAACGAAAAACTCCAACGATATTCCTTAAGCAGAACGATGTATTACTTCTAATCTCTATCTTATTACAACTTCATTTCCTTGGTTCATTCGTTTTAGGCCGCATTCTAACGGTCGTACCTTTTACCAAGTTTGCACGCCGTTTTCCGCCGTGGCTAGACTGCACGCTTCATTTGTCACAGACGTGCAGATGTTCTTCACACCCCGAGTCCAGTCGGCTCCAGGAAAAAAAAAACCAACGTCGTGGAAGAGCGGGCAAGCGGCAGACAGCAACACGCTGGAGGATCTTACAGACGTGTGCGTGATTCCACATCATGTACCAGCTGGTTTTATTACTCGTAACGTTGATGAAAACATTAGACAAAGACCCTGGCGCTTATTACTTCCAGGCATTACTTTTTTGTTTGTTTGTTTGTAACCTTTAGCCTCTTCGAACAGAGCTGTCGTTATTTTTGATTCCATTCAAATTCATCTCAAGCAGCTATATTTCTTAAAAGTATTATAAAATTACTTGTCTTGTTTAACATCACATTCCAAAAAGCTTTCTTTTCCTGCTTTCTAATCTACTGTGCCACACTCCACTCCACCAGGTGGCGATAATGCACCAATCTCGGATAAAACTCAAAAGAAGAAAAAGAAGTGTTAATCTTGCAAAAACGTGAGTACTTTACGGAAGATTAAATTTTTTCTTATGTCTCTCTAAAAACTATGGTGTATTAAAAAAAAAAAAAAAAACACTCATGAATTTTTGGACGTTTAATGTTTGGACTTTTGCGTAAATTTTTTTTTTTAAAGGGTGAATCGCTTTCGAATTTTTTTGGTGGTGAAACAACCACCAAAATGAATGCTATAAAAAATTAATAAAACCTTGTTTGGTAAAAGACAAATAAAGATAAATGAACTGACATTTCAGGCATAAATGATTAAATAATTTTAGGGGTTTTTATTGTTTGTTTTCGCTCCCCAGACAAAACCGAATTTTATGATTTTTCGATATTTCGCATCGCAATGTATTTTATTCATCTTGTACCGCATCAGTATGCCAATGATTAATTAAAAATATTAATATATTAATAAAAACATTCATAATGTATTAATTAAAAATTATACATTTGTTTTAAACAGGCTTGTTTTTGTTCTCGCTCAATGATCGAGAATTCTGTCTGACTTTGAACGTTACACGGCGTCAACGACTGGGGACTCCTTTCATAAATGTTAAACATCTTATGATTTGTAAAATTACTTTGTATTACCGTGCAACGAGTGAGTGAGCCATTACTATAGAAACCATGGCGTACAAATAAATTTCTATAAGGAACTATTACAGAAAAACCTTTCGACCAATCAGAATCGAGCATCCGAGAACGCAGTGCTCGGAAATGTGATCGGGAGGGGGAGGTATTAAATGTCTCACATTTTTCCAGAACGTTCCATCTAACCATCTTAGCTGTAGACCTTCAGTGTTCTTGAACGTAGGCGGAGGGAAATAAGCGTCCCGCTGGGACTCGTGTTCTGGTTTAATGATCGTGTGGAGGTGTTCATTTGCTTCTGTATTACAACAGACGCATCATTAGGTGACTAAAACTGCTCCTGTCAGAGCTTGAGTTCCCAAAATTCCACCCCACGTGGGACGTCACTCAAGGCGTAAGGGGGAAATAAATGGAAAAAAATAAATATTCAAATAAATATAAAAAGACACACACACACCACAAACACACAGCGCAATCAACACCGCTTCACCTGCTCGCTCACTTCCTCTCTCGCTCCCGTCTCCAGGCTTCATGTCTCACTTCCGAAAATAGCGCACCTCGTTAGGACACAGCCGAAAATCTCGCACAATTAAAATTTAAGCTGCACGATTCCTCATAAGCGTTTTGGACAGTTTTATTCATCATGGCTGCGTGAGGATGAACTACTCCTCATGATGTAACACGTGTTCACACTTTCCCGCGGTCACGCCGACATCTACGCCTCAAGGCGAGTGTGTATCTGTGCGCTGGAGATATTCAACGTCAGGGCCTTCATTAGAGATCAGATTCTTCTTAACAAGCTCTCGCTGACGTTAATTCCAGCTCGTGATTCCTCCTTGTGCCCGGGTGCGAGTTTCACGATCGGATTGAACGGTGACTTAGTGTTAAGGATCAGCACCGCTTAATTAGCGAGTTAGCAGCCCCGCCTCCTCCTCACTTCTTCCCAATTTCTTACAGAGTGCTAGCACGCACACACACGCACACACACGCACACACACGCACTAATCCCCATGCACAAGCAGTGTGTAGTAGGATGTGATGGACAGGGATATTTCCAGTGCGCTGATGACACGGAGATGATGTGCTGCTCAGAGTAAATAAATAAATATGTTGTGCAAGACGTCCCACAATGCAACAGTGATGGAAAATTGTGGAAAAGAAAGTAACATGAATATGATGCAGTAGAGTTATTTCTAAGTTTTCTAAAACTTCTTGCTGTTATTAATAATACATTTAAAAATCAAATTTTCCCTTGAATGTTTTTTAATTCATGACAGACGGCTGCGTTTGATAAAGTTTATTTCCTCTAAACAAGAGGCCACGCCCCTCATCTCCTCTAGTGGAGCTGTTAACCAAGAGGCCACGCCCCTCATCTCCTCTAGTGGAGCTGTTAAACAAGAGGCCACGCCCCTCATCTCCTCTAGTGGAGCTGTTAACCAAGAGGCCACGCCCCCTCATCTCCTCTAATGGAGCTGTTAACCAAGAGGCCACGCCCCTCATCTCCTCTAGTGGAGCTGTAAAGCAAAAGGCCACGCCTCCTAATTTCCTTTATTGGAACCACTAAGTAAGAGGCCACGCCTCCTCATCTCCTCTAATGGAACTGTTAAGAGGCCACACCCCTCATCTCCTCTAATGGAGCTGTTAAGCAACAAGCCACACCCCTCATCTCCTCTAATGGAACCGTTAAGCAAGAGGCCACACCTCCTCATCTCCTCTAATGGAACCATTAAACAGGCCATGCCTCCTAATTTCCTCTACTGGAGCTGTTAAGCAACAGGCCACGCCCCTCATCTTCCCTAATAGAACTGTTAAACAGGCCACACCTCTTAATTTTCTCTACTGGAACTACTAAGTAAGAGGCCACACCCCCTCATCTCCTCTAATGGAACTGTTAAGCAAGAGGCCACGCCTCCTCATCTCCTCTAATGGAACTGTTAAGCAAGAGGCCACGCCTCCTCATCTACACACCTACTCCCAATCTCTACTGAGACGGTCTTGCGGAAAGGCAACACCTTGGTCGAGACCAAATATCTGAAAGTGGATAAGGGAGATAAGGAGGTTATTATGGGATACCTTCATGCTCCTTGTCTGACACTCCAGCCTTCCTCATCTTCTTCGGCGTCTTCATGAACAGCGGGAAAATGGTGCGAAGCCCCAGGATGTCTACAAACTTGTGGCAGTTATCAGCACCCTCGGGGCCGATCATGCTGTGGTCCAGGACCTTAAGGGCGCTAGTTCGAGACAACTTCTTCTCTCTACACACACACACACACACACACACACACACACACACACACACACACACACACACAATAACAAAAGAGCATGAACCAGGACACAGTGCATTACAGAACTGTTTTCTCAATGTCACATTATTTACCCAGTCTGTCACTTCGACTCACTTCATGCATTGAGTCCTGAAAAAAAAAAATATTGCACTAGCTGCAAACATCATCGTGTGCTTTGTGTATTATCTTTTCATACCCAGGGAACTGTAATGCACTGTTTACCAAAACAGACTGCCCAAAATCTATTTTTTAAATTCATATATGTTTCAATTGGAGGTGGTAAAATGTTGCTGTTCCTCTATAATCCTGCAGGTGGTGCACTTTAAGCTATTCGCACACTGGCAGGCAGGACACCATCCTGTGTGGTAAGAGCGAACCTGGAACCTGGACAATTAATCTAATATCAAATCGGGATATATACAAATCTGTGATATTTAGAGAATACGAATCAATCGGCACCCGAGCATCATGATAATATCGTATCAGGTGGACCTGGTGATTCCCGTCCCTACTACAAACACAAAATGACTTTAACCATGATAGATTTTTATGGTTTTATATGATCATTACTGTCACTGCAGTAGAAACGTAGTAGACTCCTTGTCAGATATTTCTACATGATATACTACGGGGCACTTTGTCCTTACGAGCAATCCATTTCAAATATGAAAAACAGTTTTGCGCATCATAACAAAGCAAACACGATCAATTATTTGAAAGTCCGGCAAGCGAGCGGCACAAACAGCGATGTACGAGAGCTCTCCGACGAGCAACGTGGCACTCTGGGAAATGTAGCTGTCCGTCATGCTGCCACTCTCCTCATCCGGAGATGATGAACGGCACTGTTTATCGAGCTCACGGCAAGGACGGTTCAGGTGTCAGGACGCAGGGAAGAAGAGAGAGCAAGAGAGAGAGAGAGAGAGCGAGAGAGAGGAGGAGGAAGGAGGAAAATGTGTGTGTGTGTGTGTAAGAGAGAGATGAGATATGTGAAGCAGAAAGCTGTTTGAAGGATGCTAGAATCCCAGCTCAACTGCAATGAACGTCTAAACCCAGACGAGACGGACGACCCGCCTCAGCAAAACGGCCTCACTTCCCTTTTCTCGTCACTTATTTTACACCCTGCTGTTTTATGTTCAGTGCCATAACACCCTCATGCCCTTGATTTCTTTTATGAGAATTTTAACAGTTAATAATAATAATAATAATAATAATAATAATAATAATAATACGCACAGATTTAAGAGGACATAACTATGGCACGCCTAAATGATGACACACCTGAGCATGAGGTTCATCAGCTGGAGCCCCTCCCCCTTGAGGAAGCGGTCGCGGTTGGCCGGCAGCATGAGGCAGGAACAGAGAGCGTCGAACAGGTTCTCCATCATCTCCTGCTCCTCGGGCGTGGACGGGTTGTGCCTTTTGAACACCTGACACACAGCGACATAATGATATAATAAATGATAAACCAACGGCTTTATTGCAGCTTAGTACAGCGTCTGTTAGCCGCTGGGGTCGTGTGTGTGTGTGTGTGTGTGTGTGTGTGTGTGTGTGTGTGTGTGTGTGTGTGTGTGTGTGTGTGTCTGTGTGTGTGCTTTGTGCGGACTAAAGCACGAGTCGAAGCTGCAGTTCTTCTGCAGAATGATTTGGTGTCTTTATTTTCTTTCTGCCTTGTTTTTGTGTCGAGTAAAGCAACAGTTTATAGCTGCCAGGGGGTCTGGAGTTTTTACTGAGATTTGCCGGGATATATGGAGAAGTACACGAGCTTTGTGCAAAACAGACGGCGAATAAAGGAAAAGGAAAAACATGAAGAGAGAGACTGCTCTGAATCTACTGGGGTTGAGACACAAAGAGACAGAGACACACATGCACAGGAGAGATAACTCACCGAGAGCTGCTGCAGGAGCACATCGATGCCGTCCAGCTCACCCAAAAGCTCTCTGGTGCCTGAGAGACAGAGACAGAAAGAGACGGAGATGGAGAGAGACACATAGAGAGACATATGAGGACACTGAGGACCAGAGAGGGAGGAAAATTAAGGGATTTTTTTTTTTGTGTTCGTTTGTTTTAAACTGTTATTTGCTTCTCCTGTAAAATCGTCACGGCCCCTTTACCGTGACTGACCAACACCGAGGCCACGCCTCCTTCACCCCGTGACTGACCAACACCGAGGCCACGCCTCCTTCACCCCGTGACTGACCAACACCGAGGCCACGCCTCCTTCACCCCGTGACTGACATTTATGTGAAGATATTTTAAAGGGAAAACATTTTAAACATGTAAAATATTCTACCTGAGCGTCTATAAAGATCGTTTTAAAACATCAACAAACTCTGGTGAGACAAATACAAAGGCCACACCTTCTTCATTAGGAGTATCTTAGCAGCCACGCCCACTTCACTGAAATAAGTACAACGGCCACGCCTTGTTTTGGTGAAACATACCTCAGGTCACTAGTTAAGACTAGAGGTCTCTAACAGGCGCAGATGACAGGCGCCTCCTTCACTTCCACCCGGATTTCTCACAACGGATGAGAGAAATGTCGGCAAAGACACAGATGTAAAAAAAATTCCACCTATATATATATATATATATATAATAACTACAACAGCAATAACATAACTACAAATAACGCCAACCATGCACACAGACACAATAAAAGGTTCTCCATCAGCCCCTATAGACATCTATATTAAAATTGTTACCGTGACAACACGCAGCTCTTAAAATGGCGGCCAGATTTTTAAAAGTAAAATCCTGAGGTAAATGCTAATGCTAACACTAACATTCTGTGGAGATTTTTTAAAAATATTCTTTTAATTTCATTTGATTTTCTCATATATAAAAAAACATCTATATTTATTTACATTTATAACACATTTATAAATATTCACAATTACCTCAATGTTAGCATGAACACTTTAATAAGGACACTTATTACAATTAAATAAAATCTTATCATCACGTTAAAAAGAGAAGCTTTTGTTTTGTTTTTTTTGTAAAATGCCAAAGTTGTTTCAGGGGCTAAATATAGCTAGTTAGCATAAAACGCTAGGTGTAAGACATAAGTTAACTTGCTATATAAGCTAATGACTTGTTGATAGTGAACTAGCTCTTCTTGTTGCTTTGCTACGAGTCAAACTTGCCAGAAATCATTTCCTCGATTAAATGTATTTAGCAAACACAAAAACAATATTTCAGAGAATGTGGAAGAAGTGATGGAATAGAAGGAATGTACAGCCATGTACTGCTTGCTAGCTAAATATGCTAGCATGCTTTCTTTCCCCCTCTGTCTAATCTTATTAAACAAAGTAAATTCTAAAATTTTATTTAGCAAGCTGACAATGGGGTGACACTAGCAACAAGGTGTTAGCTATGTTGCTACACCATTTTGCTTGCTTTCTAAACAGTCAGCTAACTTTATCAGGTATAGCCCTGTGTTTTGCTAATTGTCTTTACCGTGATTCAATTTTGTTAGTTAACGACTAGGTTCCCCCTGTTACATAAAAGGCTTTGCTAATCATCTTTGCTAGCTAGCAACATTCAACTAGAAATGTGTTGCTAGGTATTTCAGAGATTAAATTTAGCTAACTAAAACAACACACTGAATGTTATATGTTGTAAAAATGTAAGCTTCGCTAGATTGCTTTAACTGCTAGCTTGGTTAGCTAGCTAGGATGCTCCACCTCAATTAAGAAGCACATTTGTCGGTCATCCTGTGTAATAGGCACGATTCAAATTAAACAAACAAAACATTTATGCAGTTATACTGGGGTGAAAATTTATTGGCACCCATCAGGGCCATGCAAATGTTTAAGTTTAAAGATGATGAGCCAAGGCTTTTTGGACTCACCGTCGTTGTTCTGGAGGAGGATGGCCAGGATCTCGCTGCAGTACAGCTTGTTAGCATCGAACGGCATCTTCGCCTGCGTGATAATGAAAGGCACACTTGTGATCCAAGCACGTTTTCAATTACTACTCTAATTTATGTTATTTCGCCTTATAATAACAGGGCGCCTGTAACCGAATCGAGCTGAAATGAGAGCGATGCTCAGGTCTGACCTTTTAATGAGGACAGCAGAGTTACCTTCAGTGACCAGTTTTACAGACTTTAATTTTGTTTGATTAACTTTACAACAAGAAAAGGAGAAGTTGGAGAGGGAATAACTGTTTATAGCTGCTATAACATAAGCAGTGAGAAGAGGAACTTTCTTCATGGATGTCCCACAACATCAGAACTATAAATAGATTAAAATATAAGCATTATTTAATGCCCTAAAGGGAACATTTCTTCTACGGGAATGAGAGTGATGGTGTAAACCTTTGATAATCTGTTCAGCAGGTAAATATTCGCCATGCAAACACTTCTGATCTGCTCGTTTCTGTCTAGTTGGAATAAACGTATTCTTTCTGCACGTTTGCCTCATGTCGAGGCACCACTAGGTGATGTGACAAGTTTTTGGATGAGGAAGGATATCTGATTGGCTCGCCATTTCACCTGCAGTAAGGCATCTAACCAACCAAAGATACGACTGAATTCTCGTAACCAATCATAACGCAGGTTATAAGGCACGGTTTATCAGGGAAGATGGGAAGTCTGGTCCAACATCACCTTCTTCTTCTGTTATATTTCCGGCAGATCGCACTCTCCACAGCAGGCAGAACCACTTTTTTTTTTTTAAGAATGCATGCCTAAAAATGATCCATTCTGATTTGAGCACGTGAACACACACCTTATTATGTAAACAGTTATGCTGAAATCTCTGATCAGAAATGAAACACTGTTCTTGTAAAAGCAGCTAATGACACAATATGCATCAGAAAACACACAGATCACTGAGAGTATAAGCACTGAGTTTAAGTCTTAAGTCTTAAATCCTGCTCTCTTACTTTAATCCTCTTGAGGAGCCACTGCATGAGTCCTTGCTGAGCGGCTTCTGTGCACAGACCCGGTCTGAACTCAGCCATGTTCTCCACCACAGCTGTAACGGCAAACACACACACACACACACACACACACACACACACACACACACACACACACACACACACACACACACACACACACAGGTTACTGAAAAGAACCAGGAATCAAACCTGGCTGACCAATTCTGAGGTCGAGCTCCTCCTCAGCCTTCATGTCTTTGGACTGCGGAAGAAAACATTTAACGTTTTTTGCAACTCGTTGGAGGAAAAAAAAAGAAAAGAAAGAAAGATGTAACTCTGAGTTCAGTCTTCCCACTTCCAAAGAAGTCTAAGTATTTATTGAAAATGAATCCTTTTTTATGCATCACTTTATTTTAGGATTTTATTTTTTCACCCACATCTTGGGTCACTTCAGGGCATGAAATAGTGGAGGAAAAAATAAATCAATGAATAAACAAAACACGTAGAAATCGGTTTCTCTTCCTGTCAGAACACCGTCAGACCAAACCGATTGTCAATAATTCCACATCCTGTGGTGTTTTGTTTCTTATACATGGTATAGTCGAGCACTGTAGTCAGGTGTGTAGAGTGGAAAAACGCAGGGTTTCTGCTTCGCCTGTGATCTAATTACACTTCCTGTGAGAATTTACAACAGTGTGGAGAGGCAGGTCCAGAAGTGTTCGTCCCATAAATTTCTAAGACACACATGAGATGCAGACTGCTGTGGAACACAAAAGCACTTTCAAGCAGCAGTGTGTGGTTCTACAGACGTGTGTGTGTGCATGTGTGTGGACTGCATGGTGGGTGACAGATTACATTCACACTGCGAAGACGATAAAGCCCTGGGAATAGTGTGTGTTTGCGTGTGTGTGTGTTTGTAGCACATTCAGGGTTTTTTCCCTTTCTCCAGCTGAACATTAAACATTAAATGCTGGTGTTGCTGAAAACCACTTTAACGAAATCACCAAATCCACCCACCCACCAACCCACCCACACACACCACACTCACACGCATTCAGTTCTCCGCAGCGCTGACCCAGTTTGTGCAAATCAGATTCGCCGTTTTGGTGCCACACAAACAAACGAAAACGGATGAGTGCAGGAACGTCTGCCTGAAACAGCTGGAGGTCTGGAGATTAGCTTTGTGTAGACGGGCTTTCAGGAGGAAAATAAAACCGCGTGCAACAAGCGCTCTTTATAGAAGACTGTAAGAGTCAGTGTGTGTGCACAGTAGGGGAGTGTGTAATCAACGACACAATGTAGAAAAGATGCACTTAAGGCAGTTTATATGATTAGGAGTGCGATGAGTGTAATGTAATCCGCGCAGCGTCGCAAGATACGGTAGGAATATTTACATGGTTGTATTCACACACTGTATTACAAGTAGAAGTAAGTTAAAGGCTTCAATATAATGTACAGCATGGCGTATATGTTAGCACTATACATCAATTATGTTACTAATTATTATTAGTATGTATGTAAATACACTATATTGGGAAAGGAAAGAACGTGTACGGCCACACACCTTTTCAGTGATCCTGACAGAAACACAGGCCACACCCCTTCACTGAGCCTGACAAAAACACAGGCCACGTCCTCCACCCCCAAGCCTAAAAGAAACAGAGCCCTCCACCCTCGAGCCTGACAGATGAACAGGCCACGCCACCTTCCCCAAGACTGACAGAAACACAGGCCACGCCTCCTTTCCTGAGACTGACAGATACACAGGCCACGCTTCCTTGACTGAGACGGACAGATACACAGGCCAAGCACTCCAACCCTAAGCCTGACATATACACAGGCCACACCCCTTCACTAAGACAGGTAGATACACAGGCCACACCTCCTTCCCTGAGCCTGACAGATACACAGGCCACACCCCTTCACTAAGACTGTAAGATATACAGGTCACACCCTCCACCCCAACAGATACACAGGCCATGCCTCCTTTCCTGAGCCTGACAGATACACAGGCCACGCCTCCTTTCCTAAGCCTGACAGATACACAGGCCACGCCTCCTTTCCTGAGCCTGACAGATACACAAGCCACACCCCTTCACTAAGACTGACAGATATACAGGTCACACCCTCCACCCCGACCCTGACAGATACACAGGCCACGCCTCCTTTCCTGAGCCTGACATATAAACAGGCCACACCTCCTTCCCTGAGACTGACACACAGGCCACACCTCCTCCCCCGAGCCTGACAGATACACAGGCCACGCCTCCTTCACTGACTCATAGATAAACAGGCCACACCACCTTCGCTGAGATTGACAGACACAGAGGCCACGCCTCCTTCACCGAGTCTGACAGATAAACAGGCCACACCCATTTCACTGAGACTGAAAGATACACCTCCCACATCTCCCAGAGGCCACACCTCCCAGAGGCCACACCTCCTTCAATAAGGAATTGAAGGTACTCAAACCCCACCTCCCTCAGGAAGCCTCAGGCACAGTACAGATTTCCAGAGGGAAAGAAAAGAGATTTAAAGTGTGAGAGAAAAGACAGATAGAAGGCAGCAGCACGCTTTATGACTGAACACAGGGAGGGGTCGCTTCCTCTAGAAAGAAGCAGAGACCCCTGATAACTCCATCACACAGCGGCACACGAGCGAGAGACACGAGGAGGAGGAGGAGGAGGTATAGAGAGGGATGTAAAAGACTCAGAGCAGCAGGGTTTCCTCTGACACACAGGTACCATAAATCTCCTGAGGGGAAGAAGAGGGGAATAAAGGATGGCAGATAGATGGATGGACAGATTGATAGAAATGAGAAGAAAGAATGATGGAGAAGAAAG
This sequence comes from Clariallabes teugelsi, assembly GCA_030014215.1. Lineage (NCBI taxonomy): Eukaryota > Metazoa > Chordata > Actinopteri > Siluriformes > Clariidae > Clariallabes > Clariallabes teugelsi. Next base: position 24,993,168 of record JAQMYG010000015.1, read on the forward strand.
AGAGACACAGTTCTACAGGATGGTTAAGCAGTTAGAGAATCTGCTGATCTCAGGTCAGCTTTAAGGCTTTAATGAACATCAGCTCAGTGGATAAAAGAGAACTAGGACAGATCCAGGATCAGCGCTTAAACACACTAACTAACAGTTAAACTGATCGGGTTCTCAGGTCGCAATACGACAGCGATCACGTCGTACCTAGTGTGTTGTGAACTCCGTCCGCTTCTTCTTTCACCGTCTCGTCCAGTCGTTCCATGTTCTGCACCATCAACGCCACCACCTGGCCCTCCAGCTAAACAACAACAAACAGATAAACAACTTAAAATAAGTCAAACGTCACAAGTTGTTCAGTGCGCACTACATCCACAGACTTCATGCATGGGTATGCATGTTGCCGTGGAGACACGGCTGTCGATGGTTCCACAACTGGATCCGCCCCCACACACAGAAAAAAAAAATTTTTTTTAAAGAATGTGTTTTTTTTTTTTTTTTTTTTGGTAGCTTTTAGTTCTAATTAAATGTAAGCTTTGCGTGCGTTTTTGAACGGGTCACCGGTAAACAATTATTAAACGACAAAGCATCACAATTTTATTTTATTTATTTATTGTTTAACACTAGAAGCTGTTTGCAGATATTAAAGCCCCAGGGAACTCTCTGTCATATAAGAAAACACATCTTTAAAAAAAAAAATTAAAAATGCAATTGATTCTTGGTTAAAAATTAAACACAAAACTCAGCGCCTTTCACAACAGCGCCAATTTCCTGTCGCGTCTCGCATCTCCACGTCTGCGCCCGCACACATCAGAAACTCCACAGCAAGACGCCGTCCCTCGCTCCTGCCCCGGGAACGGGCTGATTTTTTTTTTTCTCCCGCCGCGCTCCAATCAGCGGCTCGCCTTTTTCTAAATGTCATCACACACACACGCGCGACGCCGGCTCCTAACTTAGAACCGCTGTTCAATCGCTAATGGTTATTAAATTGCAGGGAAATTGAAAGAGTAGAGGAAATTGGTTTTTATGTTGTTGTTTTTTTTTTTTTTTTACGGGCTGCGTTCAGGCTTTTGAAAAATCTTCACTCAAGCACTTTGTCTTCTCAGATCATTAAATAATGCTAGTTTTAAAAAAAAAGTTTATATAATAAAGTGGATTTTCTAAGATTTTTCATAAACATCTAATGAGCTTTATTCTCAAGGAAGAACTTAACCACTCAGAAACATGCACTAATATGAACCATGTTTACTGTAGAGCAAGACACGCTTCCTGGGGGCGGGGCTTATCCAGATCTAGGGGGAGAATTGCTCTGGATGATCTCCAAACCCTTCCAAACTCTCTTTATTTTCTGAAACAGGGTTTGGAGATCATCCAGAGCAATTTTCTCTCTAGACCTGGATAAGCTCCGCCCCCAGAAGGCATGTCTTGCTCTACAGTAAACATGGTTCATATTAGTGGATGTTTCTAGGTGGTTAAGTTCTTCCTTGAGAATAAAGAGGAGGGAGAGGGGGAATAAAGGATGGATGGATAAAAAAGAGAAGACAGTTACAGAATCTGCTGATCTAGAATCAGCTTTAAATTTCTAATGAACCTCAGCTTAGTGGATAAGAGAGATCTAGGACTGATCCGGAATCAGTGCTTAAAAAAACACCGGCTTCTCTCCAGATCTAGAGAGGATTGCTCTGAATGATCTCCAAACTCTTCTCTCTCTTATTCCTGATACAGACATCAACACCACTAAAGGCCAGAAGAAGAACTATTAAAAATAATAAATAACTAAATAAATAAACGAGTTTGATGGAGCGTGTGGATTTCCTCACCAGGGCGTCGATGAGGACCTCGGCTCCTTCCTCGCTTTCGTTGAGCGTATCGACGTCCGTGAGCTCCTGCAGCAGGTCCACCACAGCGATAGAGATATGTGCTCTGGATTAAGGAGAACCACCGGGTTCTGCACGGAACTCACCTTCTGATTTGTCACCTACTAATTTAAACCCCTGATCCATCAGCTACCTCCTGACCTGCAGAACAGTACACGCGAGTAAGGATATCTGTGTTTTCGTGGCTCAGCAGGCCGAGCAGAGAGTGCACAGCGTTCAGCTCCACCAGCAGGTGGTACAGCTCAGGGATGGTTGCGATCACGTGCATCTCCTGGATGATGTCGTTCAGGTCCAGTTCAGACTCCATGAACCTGCGGGAAGACGTTTCTGATCAGAAACAAGACTGGCGTGCTGAAAAACCAGAAAGCGCTATGCTGTTGTTAGCTTTAACTCACTTTTCGGGATTGTCAGGGAATTTAATCCTGAGCTCCTGGTTTTTGTACGACCTCTTCTCGAAGGTCAGGATCATTTTCTTCACCGTGCCCTCGTCCACTGGCTCGCCCTGCGACAAGACACAGCACGACACGTTATAACATTTGATTGCGGTGTGTGTGAGATATATAAAGTATGAACGAGTCAGCAGCACGAGACGGTACCTCAGGGTCCACCTCGTCCTGGTCCATGAGCTTCTCCAAGATCCTCTCTCTGTTCTCCGGGTCTTCCGGCATGGGTTCTGGAATCGGCCCAGCCGGTCTCGGAGGCTCCCTGCTCAACGTCTTCTTGGGCCGAGACTCGTCTGAGCCGGCGTCCTCCCTCGAGCGCTTGCCTCCACGCTCGGGCTGTCAGAGAAAGGTGCGGTCAAGGAGTTAAAGAAGTCAAAGGTACACACTATGTGAAAATAGATAAATTACGACTGCAAACAAATAAATATATGAAAGTAACTATGTGTAACTCATATTATCACTCAAATGAGGATGGGATCCCTTTTGAGTCTGGTTCCTCTTAAGGTTCCTTCGTACTGGGCCTCCGAGTGGCGCAGTGGTAAAGTGCCCGCCCTATCATCCGGAAATTCCCGGGTGATGTTGCAACCTCTCGCAGCCGGAGGTCTAGAGAGAGCTGAGCTCTCTCAGAGGGGCGGGGTGAGATGTACTTCGTGCTCCCACATTAATCACGGCTCTACAGCCAATCAGGGGCGTCTGTGAGCTCGCGCAAGCGGAAGGAGC
>JAQMYG010000015.1:25015211-25040550 GCA_030014215.1 Clariallabes teugelsi
ATAGTCATGCTAATAGAATCATCACACGATTTGAATAGTCATGCTAATAGAATCATCACACGATTTGACTCCTCATGCTAATAGAATCATCACACGATTTGACTCGTCATGCTAATAGAATCATCACACGATTTGACTCGTCATGCTAATAGAATCATCATGTGATTTGACTCCTCATGCTAATAGAATCATCACACGATTTGACTCGTCATGCTTATCCATTGATTCTTATCCTCATCCTAATAGAGTCATTCGATTCTAAAACAGACGGATTGTCGCGTCCTCAGTCGCGCATCCACTTAGACTATTTATGTCAGGAACATTCCCAGAAACTCACACTGCATATAAACATGCATCACACGCTAACCTCGGAAATGCTAATTCATCTCAACAGGACTAACTGAGTGACATAAAGCTGAGCTGAAATCTCACTCCGGTCTTATTTTGGGTTCTGTCTTTACACATAGCCCTGTAGGCTTACAGTGAGACGCAGGGACATCCACGCTTCCCCGTCCCCTGGCCTGTCATGTCTCCAGCAGTGTGCTCTCTCTCTCTCTCTCTCTCTCTCTCTGTGCGTGACACACTAACACACAGTTCAGGATGTACCGTTCTGCCACCGATTTCCTGTGAGTTAATGAGCACACACAGCAGGCCATAAATCACAATCAGCGCTCTATTACTGTCTTTTAAGTGCAGCCCTCAACCTTCTCCTTCTCCTCCTTCTCCTCCCATCGCTCTGCAGGACGTTAGCTCTCGCCGCGCCTGATCACTCGCTCTCGCTGTTTGTTTTCTCCTCTGCGCTAATCTGACGCAATCACGAGTATGTTCATCGCTGTCTTTCTGCGAGACACTTCGCAACACTTTGGAAATTCGTGCTGCAACTTTCGAATTGGAACAGTAACTCGTTCAACTGATACGCAGTGAATCGTTTAACTGATATAGACATCATCGCTTTAGAACAGCAGGTTAATTATAATATTTTATGAATGACGCTACAGTCAGGATTAAATGCAGACGTCTGAAAGACAATTCCACACACCCTCCCTCCGTCATGTGTTCTAGGTCACCGTCACCTCTGTCAGGATTAGTCTTTCACAGCTGTATCATGCGTGTGTGTGTGTCTTTGATGTCTCCAGTGGTTTGTCTTGAACAGAACAGATGTTTTGGCTGTAAGCTTTCCAATTTGTGTGTGTGTTCATGACAGTGTACAGTTCCAACCACCCTGCTGAGTGCGTCTGTTGCTTGTGTGCCTGCATGTGTGTTTGTGTGTGTGTGTGTGTGTGTGTGTGTGTGGTCATTCCGTAGTGTTGTGTCCCCTCTCCTGCTGCTCCGGTGCTCCGTGTGACACGGGCGTGACGGATGGGTCAGGAGCACGGGCAGTGAAGGACGTCCTCAGTGTGGCACCACCGCTAATGATAGATGCTGAAATCTAAATTTAAACGGCAGCGAGTGAAACCGGCGTGGACGGATGAAGCCTCGGCTGAAGGGACAACAGCTGCAGGGTTCAGATAAGGGTGCAAACACTTACCTGTACTTCTTCACACACACACACACACACACACTGAGCTCTGGGTGGCACTCTGAGAGTCAAGGGTGATTAATGCCACAACAACAGTGGGGCAGAGAGACATAAGCCTGTACTGATATACACGTATTAGAAGAATTTCCCCACCACGATGGGACAAGAGCCAAAAACCTTTCACCTGGGTGCTGATCATAACAACTCACCCCCCAAACATCCCCCGCTGTTACAAATCGATTTTATGCAAATTCACTTTATAGTCATCATTAGGAAATGAGGCATACAAAAAAAAACACAAGCCAATTAGAATTTCCCTCTAATGTGACCTCATATAAGAAGATGCCCCTCCCCTTGTTGCTTTTTTGAATGGGTGTGGCTCAGGAATAGCTACATTTACATGAACACTGAACCAGTGCATTTCAAGAAGGAAGTTTGGAGTATTAAGACACATGCATGTTAAAGGGAGCTAAATAGTATAATAATATGGCACCTTTAACACCCTCATGGCTTAGACTCTATCAGATACCCCCCTTTCCACCAAGGCAATTTCAGAGCCGGCACCTAATTTCAAACCATTTTTTTTTCAGACAGTCAAAGCACCAGCCCTCAGACAGGAAACCAGGTTCCATGGTGGCACTTGTGCCCGCAACAAAGAACCGCCTACATCAGGGGCTAGGAGGGGTGAGATTATCACGACTAAAAGTTTGTGACAAAATGCAATGGGCACCACAAATCCTTTCTAGAAATGATGGTTTGATCCCAAAGTAGAGTCGCAAAGCCAGAAGAACTGTTCTCAAAGCCATGTTATAGTTCACCATTGTTGTGATTATTGTTGTGTTTGCTGCTAGTGTTTGATTGTTTTTTTTTAGCTAGCTGTCACATGGGCTCACGCGCCACCACTCACCCGCCTGTGCCCGCATGCCAGCAGGGCACTGCCCACAGAACCGCACGTGCACACCTTTCCTTCCCTTTTTCCCTTCCTCCCTTCTTTTAACGCTTTCATTCCCCTTAATTCCTAATAAATTTTCTCTTTTTCGTAAGACCTCACGAAGTCCGTGTTTGCGGTGCCGCCCGTGTGCCAAACTCGTTACACTGGCATTGATGGGAAATTAGAGACGTACACAAAAGCACACCATGACATAATGACGTGACTCTCTAGTCCTTGGAAAAAGAACGTCAGTTCTTAAGAGGGTCACTATTGAGACATGGACTAGCACCTGGTTCACTTTGGTGGGAAAAAGGTAGCTGAGTACTTTCTGGACGGTCTAGATGGAACCTCTACACAAAATAATGACTTTCCAGAAAATCTGTTCCTATTCGTCAGGAAAAGATAAAATAAAGATGTAAGGAATATTAGTGCACTCGGGCAAACTGAAAATGCATTTCATCAGGATTAGTGCCACATGTCAGTTGAAAGAGAACCTCCGTCGTACAATCGGACATGAAGAACTGCACTTTATCTGTCATCGAATTCAGGCAAGATTGAGCTGAGGAACGATCGCGCCGAGTTGCGGCGAGACTCCTGACTCAGTCGAGACCTTTTTGGCCTTGGTGCTCTCAGCTGTCCGTCATTCCCTTACTGAGAACCATCACACTACAGCAGGTGGAGCAGCTTGCCCAGAGTATAGGGGGTAAAAGATTTAATCTCGAAACCACAACACCCTATGGTCCGAATCCATCCCCGATCCATCATCTGCCAGGATTCAGCGTAAAGATTTTGACTGGGGACGTTTGCGAGCTCTTAAAACCTGCAAGCGCACACACACACAAAATAAAAAAAACACGGAAGTGTGAAACACGATTAAAAAAGTGTCAAAAGAAAACGGAAGACTTCTTTGCTTTATCCCGCGAGGTAAAATGAAAACATAAAAGGTGGCTGAGCGTCGTCTCATCGCTCGTCTCTCTTTTGTAATCCGGCACTTTTATTTTCTAGGGTTCGGAATTCATGGCAGAAAATTAAACTTTACTCTCACTCGGCCGCGATGTAGAGACGCATGCAGCGTGAAATTAAAGCTCAGGCCTCCTGCTTCTAATATAATCGCAGAGCTGGAGCTCATCCAAGGTGGCAAAACTAGACGTTATTACATGGATTTTTCCGCATGAGGGAAAAAAAATCATCGCTGCCTCGTTATCATGCATGATTGAACAATAATTGCCAAAAGAAGGATTGAGCCTAATGTATTTGGTTGTTGAGAGGAGGAAGGAGGTTCAGTGAAAACCTGTTTTGTCTCTTTATCCTTAATTCTTCCGCCAGAGATTTGGTGTACGCGTTTCTTCTGGCCATTCAGACATCCTGGTATTAGTTAAAAATAGCTACAAGTGGGGATTAATTAAGTCTGAAGGCTTTCACCTCCAGTATATGTTAGTGTTATTGATAAGGAGCTACAGGTCTTATTGCGTTCAGGCAAATTCTGACTGCAGGTTGGGATGTTTCGTGCGTATTATAATATACATTATAAATATGTATGATGTATTGTCTATTTTAAAAAAATCCACATAAAATAAATGCAGAAAGTTAAACTGTTCAGCGTTGCTCTATCATTGCTTTGCTACTGCTGGGATTTTGAACTCACAGATTTCTTTTGCTTCAAATTGCCTTGGTAGCATTATAATACATCAGGCCTCTTCCAAAAGGTTGAGTTGCTGCTTTATGGTAAAAGTATTAATACGTGCGCCTCCGATTGGCGCAGTGGTAAAGTGCTCGTCCTATCATTTGGAGATCGCGAGTTCGATTCCTGGGTGATGCTGTAACCTCTCGCAGCCGGAGGTCTTGAGAGAGCTGATTGGCCGAGCACTCTCAGAGGGGAGGGATGAGAGGTACTTAGTGCTCCCACATTAATCACGGCTCTACAGCCAATCAGGGGCGTCTGTGAGCCCACGCAAGTTGAAGGAGCGGATAGTGCTGTCCTCCGAGTGTGTTACGCCGCGCCCAACGGTGCGGGAGTGAGCAGTTCGAAAAGATCGGCTGGCGTCATGTGGTTTGGAGGAAACACATAATAGTCTTTGGCCCTCCCTAAATTAGGGAGAAAATCAGAACCATAATAATTAAAAGTATTAATGAAAAAAAAAAAAAAACAGAAAAATGTGGCATAAATATTTTTGCCCATTGGATTAATTTATGTGGTATGCATATTATTTAAAGACACAATCACATCTAGTGGATTTATTTCTTAAATAGCATACCTCAACCGAGTGGTAGAGATGGCTCAATCAGGTTCAGCTGGACGCAGGATACAGTATACAGTACTCCTAAATGCCCTCTAACAATAAGTTGATGAGAACATTAAAGCGTTCAGGTAATATTCAGCATCACCAGATTACAGCATCACCCGGGAATCGAACTCGCGATCTCCAGATGATTTTGATAACCACCACTCAGCTTATCAAAATGGACAACCTGCATGTTCTGGGGCTTCTTGAGTAGAAACATTTGAGACAAGGCTAAAAAAAATTCAACTGCAACAATCAAGAGATTTAAAAATGATAAACAACTAAACATTCTAAAAATAAGAGACTATTATAATGATGTATTTTGATAAACAACAAGATGGTGAGCACTGAAATAAATCGAACCGTCTAGTGTATTGCTAATACTGTAATCACTGCGTATGTACTTAGTGTTAACAATATGGCTCCAAACTCATTATTCAGTAGCACGCAGATTAGCACTTGATCCAGAAGTCTGTTACAAACTGAATGTTTTATATGTAGTTGAACATTTTCTTGTTTCCTCGTGCATTAATCGGTTCTGAGATGTGATTCTCGTGCTTAATTCCTCTCTCTGACCTTCATGTCCTTGAGGTCTGTGTTTACACCCGGGCGGCTTTTACGATGCAGGGCTGACTCGTGTTATTGATTTAATTAAACTCGCATTCAAATGCACTTGTTCTTCTGCCTACGTCCGGGACGAACGTGGGTGCTCTCGCGAGCCGCTCTGTCTGCATCCTTTTCACGCACCCCTGAGGCCCTTTCCTTAAAGAAGGGAGAAAAATCGCAGGTGTCGCAGGCCGGCTGGGTGAAATATCGGCCTAATAAAAGAGTCATTTCCCTCAGTGAGCTGCAGAAGGACTGATAGGGCACTCGGACGCTGGCGGAGTCCTAAAAGCCACGCTCCTTTCGCTTCTCTAGATCAGCAAGGTCGGTCTGTTACAGGCAGGGTGCTCTGATAAGGGTGACACGGCCGCTGAGAAAGCAGAGGGGTTACAGATAGCATCAGGCGAACAATTTAGTCCCTGAGATGTTGTGTATGTGTGACAGTCATGCTCGGTGGCTGTGTTTGTCCGAGGTGTGGATCAGAAAATCCTGGACGCGATACATAGTACAAACTCTAAATACTCCAAGACATACAGTAAAATGATAATAATTCTCAGTTTGTCATTTTTTACAATTTCAATGTGCATCTTTAGAAACCATATGATCTTGCAAACGTTCATAAAGAGAGACGACTTGCAGTAGCAATAAATCAGGACACGCGCAGCTCTGTCAGTTTTGTCTGGTGCATGACGTTAGGAAAACAAATGTAAAGGTCACTCTACATAGTTGACTAAAAGAACTGTTTAAAAGATACAGCACTGAGGCAAGTGTAATGCATCTACCAGCCTGTGTGTGTGTGTGTGTGTGTGTGTGTGTGTGTGTGTGTGTGTGTGAGAGAAAGAGAGATCGATGCTGTGGCACCAGGCCGAGCTGAGATCCCAAAGGCAGGACCATCCATCTTTCCCCATTAGCGCAGGCCACTGCTATCTCACTCATATTCCCCCAGCTCGGCTGAGGAAACTGTTTTCCTTCGGCTAATTGCGAATCGTAGCTGCGAGCTAGCGGCGCTAAGCTAATGAGACACACACTCCCGGTGGCAGGAGTGGAGCTTTACTAGCACTGTAGCTCTTTTAACTGTGTGTTAGAGGGAAAAGACTCTCATGACAGTTCATACATAACACCACATTCACCACATCCACACCCCAATGTGCCGCAATTAAAACAATTCCGCAAAGAAGAGCGGGCCAAAATCCCTCCACAGCAATGTGAAAGACTCGGTGCCAGTTATGGCAAACGCTTGAATGCAGTTGTTGTCGCCAAGGGGGCAATTACTTTTTCACATCGGGACAAAGTAGATTTGCACAGTTTTTCCCCCTTAATAAATGAAATTATTTCGATGATCTGAAACATATAATTGTGACAAATATGCAAAGAAATAAAAAATCAGGAAGGAGGCAAAAAGATGGCATGATGCCGAGTGGAGTTACGCCATACCGAAGGAGACGAAGACTAATTCCAAAACGTCACAAAACAAGCAAATCCTTCAACTCACAGCATTTATTTCCCAGCAGCCAGAAACACAACAGCGTTACCGCTAGCACGCTGCTACTGTAAAGCAAGACTCGCCCCCTGGTGGTGAGACAAGACTAGTACAGGATAAGTCCTCCAAAGCTATGTATTTTATGCATATTATTTTCTAGCTCTTGTATTCTGTTGTCACGCTAAACACTATGTGACAGATACAAAACGCACTGAGAGACCAATTTGGATTTCTGTTCCGCTTTAAAACATGATATTGACCACCTGCTAACGACGACCCTGATGAATGCACTAACCTCTTGGCCCCTGATCGTTATTGCTAAATGTTACAGCCCTGCAGGGTCTTTATGCTAATGCGACCGGGTTACAGTTTACAGAAACAAAACAGTCTGGCAGGAGCAAAACGGATGAGATTTCCACGTAAATCTTGCGTGAAGTCGAGAAAAACTCGGCTCTCCGCACACACCGTGACGGTGCTTCGAGGGAAGGAGGGGAGCCGTTAATCATTTATGATAGTCGGCACTTTTCAAGGCGCTCTCGCATTCCTGTTTCCTCCTGACATTTAATTTGTCTGAAAATCAGCGAGTGTGCAGACTGATCATGGCGCGTAGACATGCAAGGCTTCTCCTCCTCTTCCTCCTCCTCCTCCTCCTCCTCAGTTCAACTCACTGTGAGTATATGTGTACATACTTATGCACAGGTGTACACTGGCAAGGGTTTGTGCTAGCTCAGGTGCAAATCAACTTCTGGAGTTTGAAAACAACAAACATGCTAAGCGTGGAACAACAACGCGACAGGTACAATATTACAACCGTGGCTAAAAAAAATCGTTCAAAACTAGCACTGAGCGATTCCCATCAGGGATTTCCTTCCAACACGCATTACAACACGAGCAGCTACGAGCGCGACCTGAACACGAGCTGTTTGCTTGAGGTTATCGACAAGCTGTAACCACGTCAGCATTAATGTCAGACTTGGCGAGCGTGACTAAGACAAACGATCATTTTCGCTAAATGACCTAATCTATCATTAATGAACGCTACTCATTATCCCATCTGCTCTCGCCTCCTGCCTCGCTAATAAACACACACCAGCACACGGGAACAAAAGGCAGGCAGTTTGTCGTTGAGGCTTTGTCATTTATTCATGATCCACGATTAGGGCAGAATGTTCAAACGTGCAGGACGAGCCCAGGAACTCAGAGCTAGGAAACGATTAACGACAGACGCTGACTAACGAGCCGCTCTCTTCAGGACAGAAGAGTTTGCACTATTGCCTTTCCTTGGTAACATGACAAAGCTGTTAATTTATTTATTTTGTCTTATTAACATTCAGAGAAATGAGGCTGGTGAATTAACAACTGTTTATCGTCCTTTCAGGGACCTTGCACAACATTAAAAATAATACTTTTTAGTAACTAATTTAAAAAAATTTTGTTTGTTTTTTATAAAAATCACTGTGGTATAGTCATTGATTATTTTCCTATAGTCGCATGCATTGGCGTATTTATATACTCACTCACTCACTCATCTTCTATACCGCTTAATCCTGTATTCAGGGTCGCGGGGGCCTGGAGCCTATCCCAGGAGGCTTAGGGCACGAGGCGGGACACATCCTGGACAGGGTGCCAATTCATCACAGGGCACACACACATACACACTCATTCACACGGGGTACAGTAGGGTGATCAGGGGTTAGAGAGGAATTTGGGATCCAGTCTTGTGTTAGAAGCTAGTTAGCTTTGTAGTTAACATTAGCTGTGGCCAGAAGGGTTCAAAGGCGATTTGGAACGACTTAGAAGTGATTAGTGCAGAGACGGCATGTTGTTTAAGACGACATAATGTTATCAGATGTTCTTGCTGAAAGTGCTTCTGTGACTGGTTGTGAATGTGGGTTTTGTCAGGCAGCTGCTCTCTCCTCAGTACTGCGGACTGAACAGACCTACTGTCACACACAGTTACTGTAATTAACCACTGTACAACACCTGGGACGCCCAGTCATACATATAGCTAAATATCTCAGTGCTGTTACTGTCTAATATCACCACTTGTGGAACGCCTCTTGTCCAATCAGATTGCTCAGTCGGAACTGTTGTATAAAGTAACGTAGGTTTCTACAAACTGCACGTTTACACAAGTTAAAACTCTTTGCAATGTTTAATAAGCACCGCTCATCGTTTTCTTTGTTTTGGTGTTTATTAATGTGTTTTGCACTTACAGGCCACTGTACCCAACTCAAGCAGTCAAGTTTTCATTCATTCATTCATCTTCTACACCGCTTCATCCTCTATTCAGGGTCGCGGGGGGCCTGGAGCCCATCCCAGGAAGCCCAGGGCACGAGGCAGGGTACACCCCGGACAGGGTGCAGTCAAGTTTTAAAATTTCAAATTAGCAATGTGACCCAAAATTACACAATTACATATTATACAACCTTTATGAAAGGTTTTAGTTTTTGTACGTTCTGCTTCAAGTCATGTGTCATGTCTGAGATCCGGGCTGCGCCGGCTGCGTTCTGTCAGACTCGGGTGAGTTTATCACTTAACGCTTATCGTGCAGCAAAATTTAACACAAATTTAACTTTTTACGTCTATGCATCACTCAGCCTGTCAGTCTACAATACAGAGACGGTATAGATAAATATCCACAGGTTTGAAACAGCTTTGTAAGTGGATGGATTTCGCTCCTCTTTGACCTTCGGGACGACACACAGATGTGATTTCGGTACATTTCAGTGGCAATGGAGCGGCAAACGACCAGCATTAAGGTTAATGTGCGGTAAAGACAGACATGTCCATGAGAAGAGGAGTTCAACAGGATTGCATGAGGAGCGACCGAGCAGCAGGAGTGGTGCTGTACAACACACACTACACGTGTATCAATACTGCCCCCTATCGGTTATTATTATTATTAAATGTTCTGTGATTTTTTTTCACCACCAGGCGCAATAAAATTCAAGAAACTTGGAAAACCTTAAATAAAAAAGATTTATTTAACTGTTATTTATAATAAATTGTTTTTAGATTCTTTCCAGAATTTCTATACAGATGTTTGAGATTGAGAATGCTGCTATGTTCCTTTTTCTCTTCTATCGCAGCAGTTTACCAAGAATTATTGCACATTTCTGTGTTTCGGCGGGTTGGAGGTGAGATGTCAAGGTTATTTATTTAACGTGTTAGCCAATATACTTGTTTGCAAATTTGTCACGTAATTACTTAATCCAACCTCATATGTCACTTTGTTGAACTTTACATGAACTATACTTCAAATGAAGGCTCTGCAATGTAAATGCATATCTGTTCGACGGTTGCGTTCTCTTTGTCCCGAGCTGACATTCTTATCGGTGTCTTACTGTGCTCAGTAAAACTTTATCATATTTGTTCTTGTTCCAAAAAAACTTTTCAATCTAAAGAATGCACTATTCTGAATCGTTAAATTTTTATGTTTACAGATTGTATTCTTATACACAGGAAAATCCAGCATAGACATAAATAGTAGAGACATCAGAGTGAGTGATAGATTAAGAAATCCCAGAATGCAATGTGGTTCGATGATGCTGTGAGCCTCATTTTAGGTGAATTTTTAGGATGAAACAGATTGATAAACTGTTGCAGTTTCCTAAAAGTGAATTCTGTGAACTTTAAAACCAAAGTTTGAGCAAAGATGTTAGGAAAACACATGGCGAGAGAGAGAGAAGGGGAAACTGATTTATTGAAATTGTTGATGAAACAAACATTGTATTTTTATTTTCACTGCTCGTCATTAAGAAGACATGTAATAAAGAATTTGCACATTAATATATTGTAGATTCTCTCCAAAAAAGAAATTTTCCCACTGAATGCAGCTTGAAAGATTGAATGGTTTTCTTGCAATTCAGGATAAATTGTCAGTTGACTGAATAATGTGACACACACACACACACACACACACACACACACACACACACACCAAACCAGATGAAAAACCCTAAAACTTCTTAAACACACTGCACACCATAGAAACAAAAAATAAAACTTTTACACACACAAACCTAAGTGCACACTTAAAGTAAAACAAGCTGCCTTTCTGAAAACCCGGCCACGTTCTCTCTCTCTCTCTCACATACACACACGCAGTTTATTAGCTCATACTCATGTATGAAGGGAATAGCTTATTAAATAAAACCTCTACAGACTACAAGAAGATATACAAACCCTGCGCTGTGTTCTAATACCATGGACACACACTCGTCGACTTCCCCCTACGTATTCGCCCCTGCTTAAATCCTCCTCACTGTGTTTTACGAATGTTGAAGAAGAGAATATTACCCAGAAAGCAGGAGGGATAAAAATACGTTTTAACTAGTTTACTATTAGAACATTTTTACTAGCTAGTAAGCAGGTTAGTTAGCAAAATTACTTTTTATTTAAAAAGGTGAACAAAGGACATTATTTCTGTTTAAATGCTTAAAGCACCCGGAAAATACTAGCGCTAGAAAATGGCTGACGCTAGAAAAATAGCCATCTACCTAGCATATAGCTGCTACGTCCATGATATAGACTAATGTAAAAACGGAGTGACAGTAAAAATTATACAAATCTGTCGGGAATATCAACATTTCACTCAGATGTGTTGGAAAAAACGCAAAAAAATACTCAGCACAATCAAAATTAATGAAAATCTTCTCTTAGCATACGGCTAAGCAATCTGTCTGTTGTGCCAGACATGGAAGCTAAACGTTTGTGTCACTAGTCGTGAACTCTTTCAGAAATCTTGATTTTCTTTGGAATGTTTTTGTAAAAGTGAAAGGAAACATAACTGTTAAATAAAATAAATGTTAGTTGTCAGGGGAAAGTCGATGAGGAGTGTTTCAATAGTATCGAAACTCAGAGGCTACGTATACCATTATAAGAAATTTTACATTTTAAAGAAAGTAAGTGGATGTTAGGTTGTAAAATTTATATTTTAAAAGACAAACAAACAAATAAACCCTTTTAACTGAAAGCCCTTTTAACTTTAAAAGTTTTGGTGCCTAAAGTTGATCGAAGTAGAGCTGTGTATTATAAGTAGGCCGTCGATGTGATTTGATTTTTGGACATGGCGATTTTTCTAATCGATTTAACACTCTACTGATGTTCATTATCCAATTTTAGCTGTATTTTTATTTTATTTTTACAGGTTTTGAAGTATTAAAAACTACTAAAAAGTACATAATAAACACTGAAATGCTGTGTAATTTATGCTGATTGTTGTTATTTCTTGTACAAAGCTATGTACAATCTTTTTTTTCCTTCAAATCTTCTGCTCTAAACAGTCCAGTACATGATGGTATTGCACCAACTGTCCATCAAATCCAAAGAAGAACCAACGATAATCTTACAAAACATGGGTCTTTTCGTAAAATGGAAGTGGTTTGTATTTTCTGGTAAAGTCGTGTTATATTAGGATGAGGAATCAATCAATTTTAGATCATTTAATGTCTTACAGAAATAATTTAAAAAGTGTGACTCAATTCCAAATCGAAAAAATGACCCATCGATTATAACAATTGAATCAATCAACAAATGATCGAGTAAATCGCACAGCTCTGTAGGGAAGGGCGGCTAGAAAACATAGCTTATATTTACACAAATATACATAATTACAGTCGGGGAAAGGGGAAAAATGCATAAACATGAAATAATTAAATATTTCTGGGAAATTACTACACTATAATACAGAAGGGGATTAGGCACCAGAAAAACATGCATTTGAGTACTGACTTTAATCTCGGAACTCTGACTTTAATCTCGGAACTCTGACTTTAATCTCGGAACTCTGACTTTAATCTCGGAATGTTTTTATCTGAGATTAAAGTTAGAATTCGGAGAAAAATTCAGAACTCAAATATTTTTTATGTTTGCCCTAATCCTCTTCCATACTATAATGACAACAACAAAAATAAATAGAGAGAAATATTAATAACAAAAATAATTCAAATAAATTCATCTATCGCTGTACAAACACGGGATATAAAGAGCAGTTCAGACGTCTGTTTCAGGTCATAAATCTGTAGGAATTGAACACAGATATGTAACGCAGCTAAACCTTAACCAAACTTTGGTGATGAACTACTGAGAGTGTGATTTCTTCGTTTTTAACCAATCCACACGAAGCTGTTTGTATTGTTTGTATACTATTGAACAAGTGATAAAAGTAGTTTAACCTTTAAACAAGGGAACTTGCATACTTTTAAAGACAAATTTGTATTTACTTGAATGTATTGAAACTGTAAGTCTTAATATGTTTCAGTCCTTTTCTTAGCAGTTGAAGAAATCATAATGGAAAACTAGAACCTGTATTAAATGGAAAACGAGGACGATCAGGCACGTTGCAATAAGATTTGGATAAACAAACTGAAAAAAATATATACATACAGTACCGTGTAAACTTCTTAAGCCCCCCTTATTTCATCATGTTAATTTCAATTAAATGATGTAGACTAAATTAAAGAAATGAGAACAAATATTCCTTTGGAAACAGAATATGAAGAAATCTTGGGGGTCAAGACTTTTGCACAGTACTGTATGTCCTGGATGAAGGTTATTTTATAATTTAAAGGAATCTGACTTTTTTGGAGATCATTACAGAAGCAATATAATGATATCAATTGAAATGATCATTAATCTTGTGATAATTAAATCACAATACTTTTTGAGGATACTGTGATATATTTGATTGTTTTTTTTTTTATAACACAATGACTAATAGCAGTCAATTTTACAATTTCGTACTTTTTTTATCTTGTAAAACTTTCCTTTTTTTCGTATCACGTATCGTTAAGTCATGATATGATTTCTTTTTTAAATTGATCCACTGTGCCCATCTATTTGATTATCAGTTTTATCATATGATGTTATGATAACACGATATTCATTATAGATATAGTGAATATGTACAGAAGCAATGCCTAAAATTTTACTGCAATCACTGTGAGGTGAAACGTTAACATCAGCACACGCCAAGCTGTACTATGAAAGACTGAAACCGACCAACGAAAAAACAGCACTAACTTACAGATGTCCTGCAAACGTACTCTGAAAAAAGTCCTGCATGAATTCAGGCAACCTACTGCTGCAAGTCGACGAGGGCGTGTTATTAAACCCCGTACTCGTCTATTCACCTGAGCAAAACCAGTTAGGAACTCTCAGTTGCAAATCTCTACACACACTAACACACACTGTACACACGCGTCTACGCACATAACTCACAACCCTCTTTACATCTATCTCAAAATTTCAACAATAATAAAAGAAAAAAAAGATTACGTTATATACTTATATAAATAAATTAGACTGATTAAGGAAGCGGCTGGGGTAGAGGCTGGTGATGGACGGAAGGAAGCTCTGAGCTGCAGCGGTTGTTAGCACGATGAAGCAGAAGTGCTGAAAACCTAAACGAGTCTTTTTCCTTTTTTTTTTTTTTTTGAGATAAATGGGAGAAAAAAAAAATTCTCAACTTTTTTTGTCAGACAAAAAAAATTTTTTTTTTTTTTAAAAAGTGCCTTTAAAAATAAGCGCCAATATTTTTAGCCCATTGACACAGTCTTGGTTATAAGTGATAAAGTGATAAAGGAGCGAGACAACGCGACTCTCAAAACAAAGGGCCGAGGTCAGTGAAGTCGCAGTCGAACAGTTCACTGATGCCCTCGTGGTCCTCCAGACCGAAGTGGTAGTCCTGAGTGTGGGGCGGAGACAAACTAATGAAGCTGTCGAGCGGCAAGCCGAAGGGGTCCGAGCCGGAACCGGGACCGGCCCGATCCAAAAGGAAGTCCGAGGATTCCAGCGTCAAGGGGTCAAAGTCGGCCATCTCGCCGATACCCGAGAACGGATCCAACATTGCCTCTGGAACGGGAATACACGAATTAGCGTGTGCATGCGATAGGACACTTTTTATCAGCATTCCGTCTCCATAACCGAATTGTGCGTTATATAATGCTCTAAAATCAAACACTCACCTGTCTCATTCACTAGAGGAAGCGGTGAGGGGCTCGGAAGCGTCGCTGACGTCACATCCTGTGCGGATGAGGCCTCGGGAGAGCCGTGAGTAGATGATTTCGCAGGACTGCAGCCTGTTACAGGACTACAAACTCCAGAACTGTCCTCGGGACACAGGAACACATCGATGGGACCCTTTGTGCTCTTCAGGGAGATCTGGTACCCCTGTGCAACCAAATCATCAGTCAGGAAATGATCTACTCGCACCACTTTTTAACTGTATTTTGTGAGGCTCTGAGGCAGTCCTGGGATTTAAACTCACAGCCTTTCAGTTACTAGAACTGAGGTTTTGTTATTACCTCACTGGGCTCGGCGACAGTCATCTGCGTCTCGGGTGGGGCTCGGATCACGATGACAATCTGATCCGGAGGGTCCACGGTGCTGCGCAGGTCCTGACACCTCACGTACCCCAGCGTGGTAAAGTGTTAAAGATGAAATCAGACGAAAACTCTTCCACTCGCCATCGTGTCGAGCATGTGCGCTAAACGCCCAGGTGATTTATCACTACACACCGAGTATGCAAGTGCTTTAAAATATCACAACTAATACATCAGTACTAATATAACACCTAGGTGCTAGCTGGCAGGTCATGCAAACACACACACACACACACATAGGGGAAGGATATATCTTATTCTCTGAGTCCTCAGTGAGGAGGCGGAGCTGCAGGCCGCACTTATTGATGAGTTCGTCCAATTTATCTTCAGCGTCAGACAGCTCAGACACTTCTTTCTGTAACTCCTGATAGCGAGCGACTGAGGCGCCGTCAATATGACTACCGCTGTAACACACACATAAACACAGTAAATTTAATGTGCATCAGGCAAAGAGGGCGTGGCCTGTGTGTCAGTCACAGCAAAGGAGGCGTGGCCTGTGTCTCTGTCAGTCACAGGGAAGAAAGTGTGCTCTGTGCCTGTCAGTCACAAGAAGGGGGCATCGCCTATACATCTGTCAGTGAAGGAGGTGTGGCCTGTGTATCGAGCTGACAGGCCACAATGAAGGAGGCGTGGCCTATGACTGACGGATACACTCCTCCGCCATGATTGACAGATACACAGGCCACGCCTCCTTCATTGTGACTGAAGAATACACAGGCCACGCCTCCTTCATTGTGACCTATGCATCTGTCAGTCACAATGAAGGAGGCGTGGCCTGTGCATCTGTCAGCCATGGTGAAGGAGTGTATCTGTCAGTCACTGTTGCAGTTCTTTTATCAGACCTTACCACATACCTTGACACAGACACAGAGCAGCACTTTAATCAAGAACAATTAAAATGAAAAAGCTATAATTGTACTTAAGACCGCGGACACGCACAGCCACTGAATGTTGTTCTTGGATTTCTTGGAGATGAGATGAATGCCCTCTAAAACGTTGGTGATGTCGTAAATACGTCTCTTCTGGACGTCCAGTACCTGCGAGGCCCAGTTCAGGTCCACCACGCCGTCTGGTGACTGAGCCAGCAGGTCCAGGAAGCGCTTGGTGGTGAGGTTCAGAGACGTGTCATAGCGTGACTTCTCCGTGCTCAGCCGAGGGACTGGGGACAGAGTGACAAGCACATGCTAACATGTCGAATGACAGGGAACAGTGTGTATCAAAATCTGTTTAACACCACCTTAAATGTGTGTGTGTGTGTGTGTGTGTGTGTGTGCGTGTGTTTACCTCTGGGTCGCCCGGGTGTAGAAGGAGGAGCAGGGCATGGTGGAGGTGGTCTGGTTGTGCTGATGTACTGGTGATCATTGTCCAAGTCCAACTTCCTCTTAACCTGTACACACGTACACAAACACATACATGCACTCAGTGAAAAGAGGACCAGCGATAACTTTAAATAACCTATTATATACTTTATAGAAAGCAAAAAAAAGAAGAGGTGAATAAACAGAAGGGATAGAACAAAGTAAATGATGAAACAAAAATGCATGAAAAAAATAAGAGAAATATGAATACTTGATGAGCAAGCAGGAAGAGGTAGAAAAAAAAGAGAAGAAACAAAAAAATGCAGAAGAGGAAGTGGGAAAAGAGGAGAAAGAAAAAAAATGTAAATAAAAAAAAATAAGACAAAATGAAGGACAAGGGAGAAAAATGTGGAGGAGAAACAGGGAATATGAAAAAAGAGGAAGAGAAGAAAGGACAAATGTAATGGATAAAGAAAAGGAGGAATAAGTGAACAAACAAGGATAAGAGAAATACACACTCACTCATAATAATAACAGACAAAGCATCACTTTTTGTAAGAGAGAGAGGGAGAGAGAGAGAGAGAGAGAGAGGCTGAGGTCAGCCATGCACGTCGCTCCTGAAATAATGAGGGTTTAGGGCCTCACTCAGGGGCCCGACAGTGGCAGCTCAGTAGTGCTGAAGCATGAGCTTGTGATCAATAACCTGCTGAGCCACTACAGTGTGTATGTGTGTGTATGTGTGAGACTGACAGGTGCCCCAGCATGATGTCTCTGTGTGAGCAGGTGTGTGTGTGGATGGCGTACCGGCGGTCGTCCCGGTGCCGTGTCCCTGCGCGGCTGTGCAGGTGCGCTGTTGTGAGGTGTGGAGAACAGCAGCAGGTCCGGTCCTGTGCTCCGGGGCTGGAGGAGCTCCACGCCGCCGCACGCCGGAGAGATGATGACGATCTGATGATCCGCGCTCAGGTCGATGCTGCCGCTGTTCAGGAGAGTCTCGAAGTCTGCCAGGAGATCCTCCGAGCTGTGACCAGACACCACCGTGTCCGTCATCGCAGATCTGACCTTTCACCTTTTCTTATAATCAATCACTCACTCACCAGCTTCCTGTCTTATAAGGATGATGATGATGATGATGAAGAGTGAAGCTGATACTGGTGACCCATTGGATCACTAATCTGCAGAATGTTCTTGTAGTTTGAGAACGATGCAGAACTGCACAGTGAACACTTTTAACCACAGTTCTTCAAAAGGAGTTTATGAAGGTGTTATAACACCGGAAGTGACGTTTACATTCCTTGTTATGCATGCAGCTCTAACGAGTGTGGATAAACCGTCTTTGTTTTGGCATTAATGGTTGAAAATGCACATGCAGTTTAAAGATTAAGCATTAAAAAAAAAAAAACAATCAATGAACATGAACATTAATGCATATTATTATAATTATTATAATAATAATAATTGATCAGAGAGGTGAACTTTACTCTAGCACAGGCCTGCTCGATAACGTAAAAGGAAACTGATGAAAAATCTTAAAAAGATCAACATTTTGGTGCGTTTTCTAAAATGCAATCGTTTATATATTCATGCATGAATGAGTGTGAGGAATAAAAACACCTGATGCTTTAGAGAAAAAGTGTAAAAGATCCGGATGTGACAGCACAACGCTCGCGCGGCTTGTTCAGGAAGTTTGTCCGGTTTTAGCAGACAAAAAAAAAACCCCAAACAGACCAAATTCAAGAACCAAATAATCCTCCAGGTGTGAGTGTAAAAGCTCCGGACACGCCGAGATCTCCCTTTGATCCGCTATGATGAGCGCGCGGGGTCCAGTGGATCGGCCTCGGCGTCGCGCGCGCGCTTGTTTTTGTTGTTTTGTTCCAGCTGATCGGAAGCAGAGGCGCGGATCTTCACGCGCCAAATCCTACTTTGCCGCGAAAACTGGCACGTGCCGCAAAGCCGAGCGGCGATTGGACGTGCCGCCACAACCTCCCTGCCCGGCGATTGGTTACGCCGTCTTGTCAATCATCATCGCCCTTGACAACAGAGAAATCTCCAGAATAAAGATATAAAACTCTCGCACCGACCATTTTCGCCGAATTTATGTCGTTAAATATTGTAAATATTAATAAAACGTTTTTGTGGTGGATTAAATCTCATGAAAACATGTAGAACTTTGTAGATCATTGATTATTGAGAGAACAGTACGTGTTAGTGCTGTGTTTTCAGGGGAAAGTTTGCACAAAATGTCGCTGGAAGTTCACCAGAAGGTGGCGTCGTCGAATATTTTGCTAAATAAATTATGATCACTTCTCACACAGAGAATTTTTAATGCAAAAAAAAATAATCATACCTAGATGACTTGATGAAGCAAGTTGAGACAATGGCTCCATTTTGTTTAAATATTACAAAGAATTGAGAAACGATACTGATCCTTGATTTGTTCCCAAATACAAATGGTGTACCACCCTCATTCTGTAACAGCTTCCTACATTTATTAATTTAATATAAATAAGTAAATAAACAAACAAATAAACAAGTAACTGATGCAAGCGGATGCATGTATGATATAATCTTTTATATGCTTGATTTTATTTATTCACTAGCGTTAGTCTAAATCCGTTGATGGTTAAAGAGTTTGTAGAAATAGTTAAAAGTTATTATTAATTATTACATATTATAAAAAGTATTTAAAAAATATATAATTAAATATGAATTATTAAAACAAAAAATAATCTGATCAGCTTTGATGTAATCAGTGATATTATTACTTGAAGCCCACATAGATCGAATTCACTTATACCACTTCAGCGCTGTTATTTCAGCCAAAGTGAAAATATGAACTAATCCAAGTAAAAGATATTCAGTTTAGCATCTCTAATTAATATCTATTGGTGCAGGTGTTTGTTTACATTATTGAGCGAGTAGCGCATTAGTAGCTTAATTTAAAGTAGATTATTAAATCTGGGACATAACTGTTCATAACAGCGAGCTCTGACCGATGTACAGATAAAACCTCTCTTATTTATATTCTTCTTATATAGAGTGCATCCCCACTATATGGCGCTCTAGACCAGACCAGGCTGACTGAAATACATCTTAGGTGCTTATTCCAACTGGCACATACCTGCCTATAACTTTACTTCTGCTCAACATTTGCATTACATTAATGGTGCAGGTTAAACTTTAGGCAGATACACAGGTACTTTAAAAGTTTGATTGAATTCTGTCCAGCCAGTTTTGCATAATGCTGTGACATAATCTGGCTGGACAGACATACTTTCTGAGACTGGTCCTACAATGTATGTACAGTACAAAGAGCTTTCATCAGTCATCAGTCACAGGTGCTCTAGCAGTTCCAAACTCAGACCACAAGATGGCAGACAAGATTTTACACCAGTGAGCGGCCTAGCGTAGAAGAAGAACAGGCGGTATATAAGCTCGAGCAGAAACCCGCGTTAAGCGTTGCTTGGCAACCGAGACGCACCGCGCTGCTGCTGTTAAGTGTTGAACCCGCGCTGAACTGATTTGTGTGTGTTAGTGGTTTTGTGTCTTCCGTGTTTTCTTTCTACCAAGTTTACAGAACGCGTGTTTATTCAGGTTAAATGTCTTTATAATATAAAACGACTATATCTGGACCAGAACATTAAATCCAATACAAATTCACATCAAGAGAAAGTTTGAAGAAGTTTAACTGGTTTTAACAAACAAACTCTTTTAGACTGTAAATCCTGAGCAGAACCTTAAAGACAAAGTGAACAACCTGAAACTTTGCACATAGTTCTGCTCGTGACTGGATGTTTCTTTCTTTCTTTCTTTAAAAATTTCAATTCCATTTCAGTTCCCTTTTAGTACTTGTACACAGTGTAAGTTTTACAGCTAAAAGTTTTCTATATGTTTGTCTAATTATATTCTTATTTTATATTCTTTTGCATATTTTCAAATCTAAAAATGGATCCATTCCAACAGGTGTGGAAATCCTAATTATCTTTTTTTTTTTTTAATCCAATAATTTTAACTTAAATTTCGTTTTTTTCCCGGACACTCAGGAATCTCTGGTAATGAGCAAGCAGACAAAACCAACAAAGAATCATTATCTTTAAAAAAAAAAAAAAAAAAAAAAAAAAAAATAAAATGCTTGAAAGACCAGTGTTTTTTTTGCTGTAGCTATTTTTTTAAAAAAAATTTTTTTTGTAGTAAAACGCACATGGCAGCCCGTCTGAAGTTTGCCAAAAGGCACCTGAAGGACACTCGGACCATGAGAAACAAAATTCTCTGGTCTGATGAGACTCTCTGGCCACTCTAGCATATACAGTAGGCCTGATTGGTGGATTGCTGCAGAGATGGTTGTCCTCCTGGAAGGTTCTCCCCTTTCCACAGAGGACCTCTGGAGCTCTGACAGAGTGACCATCGGGTTCTTGGTCACCTCCCTGACTGAGGCCCTTCTCCCCCGATCGCTCAGTTTAGATGGCCGGCCAGTTCTAGGAAGAGTCCTGGTAGTTTCGAACTTTTTCCACTTACGGATGATGGAGGCCACTGTGCTCATTGGTGCTTTCTCAACTTTTTTCATGTTGTCATTATGGTGTTGTGTAGAATTCTGAGGGGGAAAAAATGAATTTAATCCATTTTAGAATAAGGCTGTGACATAACAAAATGTGGAAAAAAGTGATGCGCTGTGAATACTTCCTGGATGCACCGTAATATTGGTTCGAATAAACCAGCTTAATATTTGATATTAATCTGCCATGAAATAGCCTGGAAAGCTGATATGGCAAAAAATCCTAATACAAACAAACAAAACTAACTATAGATTCTGTCCATATGCTTGAGTTTTCAAAACTTAAGGACATTTTGTTTCAGCAAACAATCTTTAAAAATGGCCTTGTTGTATGTAAACATTTCCTCTTCAGGAGGCTCTGATTATACAGGGGGTAAAAGGTTTCAATCTTTTCCCTATCTATTCTTCACTCAAGATTATTTTATTTATTTATTTTTGTCATCAACTAGGCTTGCAAATTTAGCAATTTTTTAAACTGTTAATTGAACACATTAACATTCATCAAGTTTATTATTGATTAACCTGCACCTTTTTTTTTTTTTTGTTTGTTTTTTTCTCAGTGTAAGTTTTATCTAAACAGTTCTAGTGCTACAATGTTCAATCTCTACAATCTGTAAGTAAAATTTATGGAAAAAAAAAAAACAATGAAGCTTTCATCTGTCCCTATTTAAGAACTACATCTTTAAAAGTGTGATGCGGTGCCTGAGAAATATGATGCAAAACATTTATTATTATTATTATTATTATTATTATTATTATTAACATTAACTGATTATTAATCAGTTGCATTCTTAACAGCAATTAATCATTAATGTCTCCTGTATCAATCTTGAGAATCTCATTTTAAAAAAAAAAGAATTTTTTTTATCTGTACTTGGTAATTGTAAAATTTGCAAATTTATTTACTGCTTCTGACCATCTTCAGGACTCTATGGATTAAACACTTGTTCCATCTGTCTAACTATCCTATCTGTCTTATCTTCTATTATATGATAACTTGCTAGTTGTTGAATTTGAGCCCTGTGTGGTGTTTCCCACAAGTCTAAAGTATACTTGTATCTTGTATACAGTAGATTGTCAACCAGAATGCCTATTACCGCCGCGGAAAAAGGTCAGCAGTCAAAACAAGTTGGTCGCATTTCAAAGTCATTCGTGAAATCACGAATTGGGGCAAAGGGACATTTTGCAAAACGGCTGCAATTTGCCCCAGTTTTTAATTGTAAGTAGAACTTAAGTCATAAAGTCCTATGTTGTATCGAGGAAATGTTACAGTGCTGGTAATTTCTACATCAGAGTATTTTATGCAACAAACACGAAAAATCTGAACTACTGACTTTTACTGTACAATAATGTGTGGGGGAAAAAATAATTGGTCAAATGTTTAGACAGACGATCAAGGTCACTAGCTGATTTAATTTTATTTACTGACTTGTATGCAATTTTATTTGTCCATAGAATAAACTGTTATCTAGCCTGTATCTGTTTATTGCTATTATTTGTGAAAAAGTTACAGTTAAAGACGTCAAACTTTAAATATAGAAATCACTGTAAAAGTGAAATTCTTACATTTATTTAAATGTTTTATAGGGTTTTATTTCAGAGATTTTGTAATATTTATGCAGTATAATCAGGGCCTCTTAATTCACTGTTTGTTCTCGGTTGTTGTTTTAGTGTTACTGTGTGTGTGTGCTTTACAATGTCAGACAACATTCAAATGCAAATAATTCACCCTTCCCCACTTCAAGTTAACTGGGACGAGGATCATTTTTAACCCTCTGGGGTCTGAGGCCTTTCTGAAGACCTGCAGTGCTTCAGGCCTCTCTTTAAATTTACATAGACCACAAAATAGGCTTTCATAATGTGGCTGATGTTAAATTCATGTGCGACTTTTAAACTTATCACACAGAGCCCCCGAACTCCTTTCTCCACCCATTCCAACCTGCCTGCGTAAAGGTCTCGTCTCTTTACCCTTTTCCTACACTCCATTACCCTGGACTGTTGACCCCAAGTACTTAAACTCCTGTACCTTCTTCACCTCTTCACTCTGTATTGTTCCACTTCCCTCCATTTCATTGTAGAACTGTGTAGCTGACAACTGACAGATCACAACGTCATATTTCTTCTTCTTGGTCTTTTTAATTTAATTTTATTTATTATTTATTTTTTAATTTTTTTTTAATGCCATGGTAAAATGGTATCTAAAATGTTTTTTTAGGTACATGTTGAAATGTTGCCTTGTTTATTTCTGTTTTAATGCTTTTTTTAAAAAAAATTTTTATACTTAATTTTTTATGCCTTTTGTATGTTAGACCCATTACACAAAAAAAAACTGTTAAACTTAAATAGTATTTGCACTTTTTTTTTTGTTTCTTTTTTCTGCACTTCCGAAATAATGAACTTCATTTCCGAAACCTATACAGTGGAACCTTGGATTGCGAGCAACTCGGTCCGCGATGAGCAAAATAAAAAAAAAAAAGATAACTTGATAAACGAGGTCTTTATTTATGAGTAGTACGCATGCGCTTTATCTGCCAAGCGTCACGTGATCACAACTAAGCGAATGGTTCTTCTCTCGCATACGTGCTTGTGTGTGCGCACGCATGTGTGAAAGCCATCATACACAGTAGCCCCCTCCCTCCTTCTCTCCTCTCTTGTCCTACTTCAGTTTCACACACACTAATGGAAACACTGCTCTGACGGGTTTCTTTTTAAAGTCAAAGTGCAGGTTAATTTTACTTTTTTTACTTTATTTCGTGTTAATTATTTTTAAATGAATATTTTTGGGTTGTGGAACGAATCAATGACGTTTCAATGAATTATGCTCACAATCCAAGGTTCCACTGTACAGTACATCATTACTGCAACAGATGTTCATTAGATTTTAATTAATAGAAAATAGTACTTTGATTTTATATGCATGTGTAGGATGTACAATTAAGTTCTTTCATGTTTGTCATGTCATTTTAAAAAAGTGTCAGGTTTCATTAAAATTATTTTTAAAAGAATGGTTGTAAGTTGTAGGTGTTGCGGTAATGAGAGAAATCAATAAAAAAAAAAAAAACTGTTAAATATTTCAGAACTTCATGTAACTGTGCACGACTATTAATAATCCATTTAAAAATGATTAATTGAAGCGTTTTTTTTTTCTTTTTTTTCTTCATGCTTGAAATTTTTTAAACCAAGATTTCATGAATCACCCATATTTGTTGTTCTGGGATACTACCGCTGATACCACACTTCGTCCATCCCGCAAAAGCCGGCACCCCCTGTGACTGTAAGAAAGGTGCTCTCAGATCAGAGTGGCAACTCCCGCAAAGCAGACCAAACGCAAAATCAACAACAGTACCCCAGAAAAACTTTTTTTTTTTCATTCAAGACCTTGTTGTCCCCCCCTGACTGACTCTGACCATTTTAATAATTAATTGCTATATTAGTAATTTTCTAAGGTAATCATGTCGTCTCATCTCCACAGCAGTAGCGCTTATAATTCAAGTATCATACGAATACTTCAATTCATTTTTATTTGTATTGCGCTTTTTACAATTGTCATAGTCGCAAAGCAGCTTTACACAATCAAAAGAATTATTTAAGCTTGTATGGAATGTGTATCAATCAAAATGGTCAGATAGTTCCTGATGAACAAGCCGAGGGCGACAGTGGCAAGGAAAAACTCCCTGAGATGGTAATAGGAAGAAACCTTGAGAGGAACCAGACTCAACATGGAACCCATCCTCATTAGGGTGAAACAGAAAGCAGGAAATGATCTGCATTCATACTGTGTGTTAGGTGGCAGCCAGTTCAGCTATAACAGTTTATGTTAATATGGAGTCGAGGTAGTTATTGGAGGTTCAGGTAGAAAATTCGTAGGAAATTCCAGTCCTGAACCATTGAGCAACCGCACCCAAGTCAAGTCCCCAGAGAAACAGCTGTCAACATCAGTCGAGGCCAGAACCACCCCCATGGCAGAGTGAAACCGTCCCCAGACACATCCCGAAGAGAGACACAGGGCATCCATGTGACAAGATCTCCAACCAGAAGCAGGGCACCAGGATGAGTCAGACAGGTCCAGAGGGCAGAAGGAGTTCGGATCAGTGCAGCTTAGGAACGACATGTGTAGCTCGACAGAGAGTGGGAAAGAAAGAGAGGGAAAAGCGAGAAGGGGAGAGAGAACAGGAGAGGCGAGAGTAGAAGAGAAGAGAAGTTATAAAAATGCCTAAATAAATAGGTTTTTAGCCTAGACTTAAACACTGAGACTGTGTCTGAGTCCCGAACACTATTTGGAAGACTATT
>JAQMYG010000015.1:25053548-25064800 GCA_030014215.1 Clariallabes teugelsi
GTGTGAAATGGCAGGGATGAGGATCAGCACCTCGAAATCTGTGGCCATGGTTCTCAGCAGGAAACCGATGGATTGTCTCCTCCAGGTAGGGAGCGAGGTGTTACCCCAAGCGAAGGAGTTTAAGTATCCCGGGGTCTTGTTCGCGAGTGATGGAATATTGGAACGTGAAGTTGGCAGGAGAATCGAAGCAGCAGGGGGCGGTATTGCAGTCGCTTTACCGCATTGTTGTGACGAAAAGATAGTTGAGCCAAAAGGCAAAGCTCTCAATCTACCGGTCAATCTTCGTTCCAACCCTCACCTATGGTCATGAGCGTTGGGTCATGACCGAAAGAGCAAGATACAAGCGGCCGAAATGGGTTTTCTCAGAAGGGTAGCTGGCTTTTCACTTAGAGATAAGATGAGAAGCTCAGACATCCGTGAGAAACTCAGAGTAGAGCCGCTACTTCTTTACGTGGAAAGGAGTCAGTTGAGGTGGTTCGGGCATCTAGTAAGGATGTCACCAGGACGCCTCCCTAGGGAGGTGCTCTTGGCATGTCTAGCTGTTAGGAGACCACGGGGTAGACCAAGGACTAGATGGAGAGATATCTCCACACTGGCCTGGGAACGCCTCGGGATTCCCCAGTCAGAATTAGCTGAGGTGGCTGGAGAAAGGGAAGTTTGGGGTTCTCTGCTGGAACTGCTACCCCCGCGAACCAACTTTGGATAAGCGGTTGAAGATGGATGGATGGATGGATGGATGGATGGTCAGCGACTGCGAGTGACGTCACTCCCCATACAATCACGCCCCACAGTGGGGTTAGACCCACCCCTGACGCTGATTGACAGGTTTCCATGTAACGCGTTGGAAAAGGAATTGCAAATGGATTAGCGATTGCGTTTGAGTTTTGGTGGCTACATGCGCGACGCAGAAAAAGTGAAAAAATCAATTACCACGTTTGCTTTGCTATTTAAATATAACAGGCTCATAACTTGTAAGACATGGGAAATGCAAATGGACTTTTCTTTTCCATTTGAAATTTGGCAGTCGGTGTGCGTTCGCGAAGGCGAAAAAAGCAAACGGTAATGCAAAGTTTGCAATTGCATTTGAATTATGTCACACTTTGTGCGTCCACATATGGAAAACGCAATTGCAAATGTAATTTGCAATTCCTTTTGAAAAATGTCCGGGATATCACTCCATACAAGGCCATGTTGTGTGTTTACTCAAATTATATATAAATCAGGAAGTTGTATTAAATGACCACCGTTTAGCATCATGATCATATTTGTTACCGTGCTGGGTTGAGTAACTACACGTGTGTGTGTGTGTGTGTGTGTGTGTGTGTGTGTATATATAGGTTTTCCCGTGCGAGCGGTATTTCCGGAGACACCTGCTCACTCACGGCGCCGTGGGCCGCTTCAAATGCCAGATCTGCAAGAAGCTTTTCAAAACCGAGTACTACCTCAAACTGCACACGCAGATCCACTCGGGTACGGAGACTCAGAGCGAGAGATACAACACCGTCATCACCCCGGTGTTCATTAGCATCCAATAAACATCACACTGCGCACTTCAGGAGTGAGCCGACTGTTACGTGTCGTGTTTATTAATGAACATCATATATTATAATAATAATAATAATAATAGATATTTTAAAATGTATATATAAAATTATTGTCAAATTTCTGTCTATCCAGATAAATCAACTTTTCCATGAGATTCTAATTTATTGAGAAGAACCTGTATATATTTTAAATCCATGTTTATTTATAGTTGATTTAATCAAATATTCACAAAACAACTTGGCTCTCTCGTCTGTCTTGGCAGATTTAAACTTCTACTATGCAGGAACGACTGTCTACAGCTGCATTAACAAAAACACAAACAGGAGCTGACTTGCTTCTTTTACAACATTGAATATAGTTACAAACAGATAAACCGGATTCTTTAATATTTGTGATTTATTAGCAAATTGTAAAATGATCAAGAAAAACCAACAGCTCCCTCCTGTGTCTTATTCTATGTATATATTATAGATATCATATTGATACTGTAAAGTATTTGTACTTGTGAGACGTGCATGATTTATTTAATTATTCCTGTCAGTCGTGGTGGTTACTGTTGATTGGTGGTAGTTACACTGTGTGTGTGTTGGCAGTCAATGTGGTATTTGTGTTCGTCCACGCTGCAGGTGAGAAGCCGTATAAATGTTCGGTGTGTGAAGCCACGTTCAACCGCAAGGACAAGGTGAAGAGACACATGCTGATCCACGAACCCTTCAAGAAGTACAAGTGTCCTTTCAGGTACAGCTCAGACCTCACACACACGCCCAGGATCATGTTAAGCTCACACACACACGCACACACACACGCTCACACACACACACACACACACACACATAACTCTACCCCTAAGTATGTGTGAGTAAAAACGTGACAAGTCGCTGATTAAAATAAACTCAAAGTAAAAGTCAACTAAAATAACAAAACTTAAATAAATTAATTATGAAATAATTCACACAATATGTGAAACTGAGTGCTAAAAATTATTGTTGCCTAATTCTGTTTGCATTATGTTGTAATCTATAGTGTGTGTGTGTGTGTGTGTGTGTGTGTGTTAAAGGACTCACGTCGGCTGCACCAAAGAGTTCAACAGACCAGACAAGCTGAAGGCGCACATCCTGTCTCACTCAGGTACTTCATTTCTGAACATATCATGTATACGGAGAAGGCGCGGCCACTGCATTTCTGTCCATCACTGAAGTGGGCGTGGTCCTAAAAACCTGTGTTTCTCAATATCTTGAAATAATACCTGAAATTAATTCCACCTCGTTAGATGAGAAAAGTGTTAGTGTTAGTTTGTTGTGGCCAGCAGAGGGCGCTGAAAATTGCACCCTGCACCTTAACTCCTATGCCTACGTACATGACTTATTGATTAAGTGTGTGTGTGTTTTTGTAGGCATTAAGCCGTTTAAGTGCCAGTTCTGTCAGAAGAGCTTCAGTCGACGTGCACACATGCTGGAGCACCAACGCTCTCACACCAACAACTACCGCTTCCGCTGCTCCACCTGCGCTAAGGGTTTCACCCGCCTCAAATACTACCGCGAGCACCGCTGCCCACTGCCCGCCATCTCCGACCCCACCACCACACCTGGAACAGCTGGAGGTTAATTATTTATTCCTTCTGCCTTGTTAGTGTGTTATACCACGAATACGAGAGGAAGGAAACACCTCAGGATGTGCTGAGAACAGTGTGTGTGTGTTATTGTTCCATGACATTCTGATTGTTTGTGAACTGTGTATGCGCTTAGGTGGAGAACCCACAGTCGAGGAAGCGGATTACACCGACGCCCCGGAGGAAGACGAAGACAATGAAGAAGAGACGAACGAAACTGGAATTGTGGGAGCTGAACTGATGAGGGGAACTGAGGAGGATGAGGAGGATCACAGTGAAGGCATGCATGAAGATGGAGGGGCGGATCAACTGCTGGAGGAGACGGTGTTTGGCTCGACAGCTGATTGACTGCTCTGTTAAATTCGTCTGGTTTCCCAGGACGAGAAATAAAGCGAACTGATATCAGGAGCGTGACGAGGTTCTCAGGAGGAGGCGATCTGGTGTAAACAGCTCAGCTAATAGAGCAACAATGCTAAAGATACAGCTCTGTAATTTTAATGCTGCAGAGGAAGCACATAGAGATGGACCTGCGGGAGATGGAGACGACCCGCGGACCCGTGTCTCCCTCTATGTGCTTTCATTTTACAGCCTGCTGGTCCAGAATTGCCGGTTTATGCCCGGCTTTACCCCCCGACTTGGCAACAAACTCGTACTCGTTTATACGCATATTAATTTTCGTTTTATATTAAAACAGACCCTTTATCTATTTCCTTTTCTCATTGTAGAGAAGAGCAAAGATGAATATTAACATCAATTAACATCAACTGTTTTAGCTGAACTGCCTGTCACCTAACACACAGTATGAGTACAGATCAATTCCTGCTCCCAGATGAGGATGGGTTCCCTGTTGAGTCTGGTTCCTCTCAAGGTTTCTTCTTATTACCATCTCAGGGAGTTTTTCCTTGCCACTGTCGCCCTCGGCTTGCTCACCAGGGACAAACTGACCATTTTGATTCATACACATTCACATTCCATACAAACTTAAATAATTCTTTTGATTGTGTAAAGCTGCTTTGCGACAATCACAATTGTTAAAAGCGCTATACAAATAAAATTGAATTGAATTGCTGCTGTAACAGTTTACAGTGTTTGTGTTAAACGAGTGCACTTTATGACTGTAAATGAGACGTGCAATGTGTCCAGCTTGAGTTCTGGTCCAAATGAAAATAAATTCCCAAATTTTGTACAATGTGTGGTCCGGTTTCTCTCTGTGGTTTGACACAAAGTAATGTTCTATACTAATGTTTACTTGTTAGTTTCCATGGATTATTTTTCTTTTTTCATTTGCGTTAGCTGCTTCATATACTTGGTGTATTCCATTCTTGTTTCTTTACATTACTTTCAACTTCTTGCTTTAATCCAGCTACTTTATGCACACACACTGTGCAAAAAAAAAAAAAAAAAAAAAAAACATGTTATTCACAGGTGGGACAATGTTTACATTTTATATACTTTAACTGTTATTTTATGTTAAAAATATTACTTTCATTAGCTTTACTTGACTTTCCTTCCATTACTTGGTTAAATCACACACTTGTTACCTCATGGTCACTTGTCTTACTTACTAGTGTTACTTGATTTTGTCCTCTTACTCAGACACCTTTCTTGGCTTTACATACTTGACTTTTTTTCATTTACATGCAATACATTTTGTTTACTTGCTTTCGTTACTTGAGTTGATCTACTTACTAACTTGGTGTGTGTGTTTAACTTAAGTTAAAGATAAGGTTGAACAAGTGTACTTGTTACTTTCCTAGACACTTTCTCGTGCAAATTAACGTTCCTTGCATTACTGGAAATACCTCTTTTACTACTTTGTTGCCGACACAATCTCCTAGCATTACTAATTTTACTCATGTTTTCTTTACTTATTTGTTACTTGTGTACTTTCCATGCATTAATTTAAGTTTACTTACATTCTTTACTTGTCTTACTTGAATTACCCACTTATCTTCTAGTGTTATTTTCTTTACTTGTTACCTAAACTCTTTTCACACATAAATCACACTATAAAGTTGAGACGTCCACAATGTTCTTGTGTTTTGTGCTTTCACACGGAACTTCGACAAAATTCGGCACTAAGCCACGTGACTGAGCGCTTTCAAGCAGCATGCAGCTTTCCACTATAAGAGTAGCTGTGTTATTTATCCTGCTGATCAGACTCCATCTCTGCTGGACCTTCATGGGCGATACCTGGGGTCCGGTCCACTCCGTGGGTGATAACTGGGGTCTACTGTAGTCTTAATGTTCTCTGTGGTTTAAACCTCCTGATGGAGTGCCATACATATCTCAACATACCGGAATTTCATGACATGATCGTCTTGCCCCATCACTACCTCCACTCCTGGATTAATTGCGAGTCAACAATGAAAAATTTATGCTTTTAATACTTTCCTGCATACAAAACAAATCCGAGTCATGTTTCTCTTGGAAAGCAAAATGTGCAGCACTGATCAGGCAGTATCATACTCCAGGCTGTGCTGATATTTAGTACAACTAACAAGTAGTACAAGTAGAGTGTTTATAAAAAGTTCCACAAATCCATGAACTCGTTTGGATTTGTTTGGTTTACTTAACTAGTTTGTTTGCTCCTCCAGCACATCCTTCCTCGCCTGGTGGAGCTGGTGACCGGCACTTGGTGAAATTACCAAGGCTGAAAGTAGTTTTATATTCCGTACCAGTACTGTGTAGCCAAAAGGTGATGAGAATGAATCATGGAGGTGGTGGACACTCCTGAGACTTATGAAGTAAATTTCATAAGTTTATTAGTGCGGGTGAATTGGGAGGCCCCTGTCCAAGAGGCCTTCAGTTCAATTCAATTGTGTGAAAACGGATAGCAGGGATTGATCTGCATTATAGCGTGTGAGACTGGAAGTTCAGTATATCAACTCCCACCTGCAGCTGAGCTTTTCCAGAATCTCTGTAGAAGCTGGGGACATTGAATCAGAGTGGTCAGAGTTTCTATTGCTGAAGCTGTGAGCTGTGGTCTTAAGGTTCTGGGTGCCTCAAGGGGCGGTAACCCTCTAACCTGTGGTGAGGGAAGCTGTCCAACGGAAAAAGGCGTCCTTCAGGGATATGTTATCCTGGGGGACTCTAGAGGCAGTTGTAAGGTACCGGCGGGCTCGAAGGACAGCAGCCGCAGCGGTAGCAGAGACAAAGCAGCAGGTGTGGGAGGAGCTCGGAGAATTCATGGAGAAGGACTTTCGGGCGGCGCCGAGGTGCCTCTTCAACATTGTGTGGAAGTCCGGGACAGTGCCTAAAGAGTGGCAGACTAGGGTGGTGGTTTCCCTTTTTAAAAAGGGGGACCAGAGGGTGTGTGCCAACTACAGGGAACGTGTACTCTAAGGTGAAAAGGAAGAATGTAGATTCTGTCCTGGTCGTGGAACAGCGGACCAGCTTTTTACTCTTGCAGGAATCCAGGAAGGGGCTTGGGAATATGGCCATCCAGTCTGTGATTTAGGATTCAGCCTTGAGTGCTAGTTGCCTTTGTAGGCTCGTTCTACTCTAGCGCTTCTAAGTCTTTTTTTAAGATATAACGTTATCAGATGTGTGTTCTTGCTGAAAGTGCTTTCTCTGACTTGGTTGTGAATGTGGGTTTTGTCAGGCAGCTGCTCTCCCCTCAGTACTGCGGACCGAACAGACCTACTCTCAGCCACAGTTAGTGTTCTTACCCACTGTTCTTAAACACCTGTGATGGCGAGTGCTGCATAGTGTTAAACGTCCCAATGCTGTCATGCTCTATTATCACCATTCGTCAAATGCCTCTTGTCCAATCAGATTACTTGGTTGGAACTAACTGTCGTATAAAACAGATCATCACATCATCCACTGATTAGCACTTACTTTTACTTTCCTTACTTTTCTGTGTTGCGTTAGTCTTACCCTCCTCACTTGCACTAATGTTTACTTGTTAGTTTTCATGGATTCTTTTTTCATTCGCATTAGCTGTTTGTGATTTAATCCAGTTACTTTATGCACATGCAGTATAAAAAAGGAAAATAATGCATGTTTTTTATGTAAAAAACATTACTCTCGTTAGCTTTACTTGTCTGTTTCCTTCCATTTGTTAGGTAACCATGATTTAATCATCTTTCTTACTATTGTTACTTTATTGATTTGTTACCTTACACACAACTTTTTTGGCTTTACATACTTGTGACTTTGTTTACATATGATACTTGATGTTTAATTGCTTTCGTTACTTGAAATGACTTGATTACTTGGTGTTTATTGTTTCACTTGTACAATCTCATCTTCAACTTACAAGTGTAACTTACTTGCATACATTTTTACATCCTGCACACATTTTTCTGTGCAAGTTAATGTTACTTGCATCCATCCACCTGCGTAACTGGACTTTGGACCTCCTTTACTACTTTGTTACCTACACAATCTCCTAGCATTACTAATTTTACTCTTGTGTAACCTCCCTTTTTCATGGGACGTACACCAGTAACAAGTATTCATTTAAACTTACTGGCAACAGTTTTCTTACATTCTTTACTTGGGTTACTTGAATTACCCACTTACTACTAGCATTACTTTGTTCACATTGTTACTTTCTTGTTACCTACCATGGACGATATTTCGGGTCTGGTCTTACTGTTAACTGTGGTTTAAACCTCCTGATGGTGTGTCATAAACGTCAACATATCAGTCACTACCTCCACTCCCGGATTAAGGGCGGGTCAACAATGAGCCCTGACTCCGCCACCGTTCCTTTCATACAGAACGATAAAGTGCAAGGACGATACAATATTCCCGCCTTGATCCGGCTGGGTGAATAGGGCACGAGTTTACTTACAATGTTTACTTTTAGGCTAAATATAAACAATATTTCATGTTTACTTACTTGCCTTACACACTCCTATATATACTTTAACCTCTGAAGTAAAAGTACCACATTTACACCACATTTTATTTACCCATATAATCGTTTATTTAACCTTTTTTTTTTTTTACACAAATGTACTGTACATAAGTCGATCAAAGAGGGAGCAGAAACTTTAAAGGAGCCTTCTAAAAGTAATCCCCCCCCCCAAAGAGAAGTAATCAAATATTCACACAATGTACAAGATTTAGTTCATATATAGTTTACAGAGTTTAGTTTTTCCAGTAGCCAGTTTTTTAACATGATAGAAAAGTAACCATAAGAGAGCACCACGTTAGCGTTAGTCTCAAGGTGAGGTTCACATACAGCAGGAAACGGACAACTCAGCTCTTTTTTTTAAATTCATGATCACAAATGTCTGTTCAGTAACAGCTCGTGAGCTGGGCTTAATCCTGCAGATGTTCAAGAAGAACCTCCACAGTTCTAGTTATAAACCAGGCTACAAAATTATTTCTTACATCTGTTGAGAGAGAGAGAGAGAGAGAGAGTGGGAGCATGCGCAGGGGTGTGATTTATTAAAGAATAAAGTTGTGAAAGAAAGTGCTGATCTGGATCAGGTTTAATCTAAACATTAAAACTTTGTGCTTAAAGAGATACAGATCCAGCGTATGTCTTTGTAAATATGACTCTCAGCACTCCAGTGGTCAAGACCAGTAGAACAAACGCGCTAAAATCATATCCCGGGAACCGACGACTACTCGTGTGCTGATACACACCAGTTTTTTTTTTTTTTTTTTTAATCCACAGTTCATCATGATATTGCTACAAAGTTTTGTAATTACTACTTTTAAATATTAATCCTGTTCTTCCTACCTTCCTAGCATTTATCAAATCAGAGAGACTTCAGCGATGCTCCTTTAACCCTCTTATCCACAATAATAATAATAATAATAATAA
Organism: Clariallabes teugelsi; assembly: GCA_030014215.1. Taxonomy (NCBI): domain Eukaryota; kingdom Metazoa; phylum Chordata; class Actinopteri; order Siluriformes; family Clariidae; genus Clariallabes; species Clariallabes teugelsi. Next base: position 25,062,491 of record JAQMYG010000015.1, read on the forward strand.
TAATAATATTGTACAATCTAAATGGTATGATCTATAAACAAACGGCAATCAGCACGAATCCAGTAGAGCTCCAGAATATGAAAGTAAAAGACATCTTCGAAAGACACCCCCTCTAAAACAGGGGGCGGTAATCAGCACTCGCTTTCCACCTGCCACACATGATCTGGGTTTTATTGCAGAAGGCAAACAGTGAATGGTGTGTGTGTGTGTGTGTGACTGCTACATGAAGTCTGGAGATCCGTCTGTATGTTTCACTAGTGATGTTTCTTAAATCTTCTACAATGTATTGCTCATTAATGCTCTCACTGATGGTTTAAGTCACATTATGGGTTCGCATTAGCACACTGTGTAGCAGTACAGCTCTGTCTGTGTGTGTGTGTGTGTGCAGCTCGACTTATAATCCGTAACACACCTGTCACAAGTTCATAAAGTGCTAGGTTTAGTACTAGGCTGGACTAAACGGCGCTCCTGGGCTAAGGGTACTAGGCTGGACTAATCAAACAGTGCCGCCTAGTCCCCTTATCCTGAGCGCTCGAGTTCTAAGGTGCAGGATGATATTGAGGCCACAGGGTCCGAGCCCAGGCTTGAGGGTTCTAGGGTGGACTAATCTGAGCTGAGAGAGTCCAAGGCTAGACTAGTTTAAAAATAATTCTTTGGTTAAAGTGTTGTACCCAAGGCTGGATTACACAAGCTTCCTAGAACTAGCTCATAAGACTAACTCTTGTAGTCGAAGCCCAGACTCGAGAGAGGCCGACTCCTATTGTCATCTCTCAACATTTTATAAGTAGAGCTGCACAAAGGAACATGATGATCATTATAGCAAAAAAAAAAAAAAAAAAAGCATTCAGACGATTTCTCCAGCCGGTCTCTAAACAGTCTGCCGTCTTCACCAAAACACTGCAGTCATAATATTGCGATTTATGTTTTATTTATTTATTTTTATATTGTGTGAAAAGATATTTTTTTATTTTATATATTACAACTAAATACCCAAAACCCAGTTCATGTCTATTCGGTTTATGCTCGCAGTAGGTAGTGGGGGAGTGGGGGGGTAATTTCAGTTCTTGACGATAAATAGTGTGTGTGTGTGTGTGTGTGTGTGTGTGTTGTTGGTCATGTGATTAATGAGTAAAAATGCATTAAACCCCAGACGGTGTGGGGCAGCGAGAACCACTGCGGGTGTGGAGGTTTCATCCCGATCTAATAGAAAAAGTTTGCTAGATGAGTTTGAGTTTGTTATTGTGCTGCATCATGGTATTATATTCTGTGTGTGTGTGTGTGTATCACTCCTGCCCGAAGCCCTCGGTCTCCTCGATGGCGAACAGCAGTTTCTCTTTGAGCTGCTCATAGCTTTTATACGGAGGCAGGTCGAGGCGGTTAAAGCTGTGAGAGGAGAGAAGAAGGGAGGAGGAGGAGTTACAGGTGTGAAGATGATGTCATGTACATACTTAGTTTATAAACTAAGAGAGAGAAAAACTGTGAAAGTTTTCGATTACGGAAATCTATTCTAATTATGTTATAAATTACTGCTGTTTCCTCGTTTTTTAAAGGATTTTGGTCCGTGTAGAGTTGAGGAGAGGCTGCATACACTCACCATGTGTGACTGCGGGGCAGCCAGTTCTCCTTTCCTGTTTTCTCAATGCAGAACTTCTGCGGCCCGTTACTTCCTATTAGATTAAAAAAAATAATAATAAAGAATTAATTTATCCACGATTAACAATTTGGTTACAAGTGAGAATTTCCAGTTTATAATGTATTTTTTCTTTTTTATGAATTATGATACTAGAAAATATTTCGTCTCAAGTCTTTAAAGTCACTCTCACCCATGAGGTCAGGAAATCCGCCGACGGGCAGACGGCAGGTCCCGGTCACGAACTGTAGCAGACGCATCCGTGTCTCGTTGTCCATCTCCTTAACCAGCTACAGCACAGGAGGAAAGAGTGGGAAAGTTTTTTACTCCTTTGAAATGACATCGTTCAAGTCAAAGCGGGATTATACAGAATAACACTACACAGTTCTGAGAGTAAAAACTCCCTTTATATCTCTTTATAATCCCCTGCTACACTAAAAGCACTTATCCCAGAGTCGGCTCTCTCAGTACGACGACGAGTGTGATTCAGAAATTATATACCATATACTTATACAGTGGTGTTCAAAATAATAGCAGTGTGTTGAAAAAAGTGAGTAAAGCGCCATATCCATATAATAACTTTTAATTTAAATGCATTGGACCCCCTGCACATTCTATTCTGAATCACAACATGTAGAAAAATGTGCTAAATGTATTATTAGTTTAATGTAAGTGAAGAA
>JAQMYG010000015.1:25065135-25072635 GCA_030014215.1 Clariallabes teugelsi
AAAAAGTTTTGTGCCCAGTGTTATTTACATTTCACCTGGTTAAAATATAATCTAATCTTTCTGCACACTGTACTGTCGTATGGTGTACAGCGATGTGACCCAGCACCCAAAATACGTTCAATACTTTCCGCACCTGCCAGAACCACACGATCTGCTTGCTGGTGCGCGTGTAGTGTTTGTAGATGGTGTTTCTCTGCCAGTCTGCCAGATCGATTTCCTGCATGCCGCACAACAACACCTACAACGAGCGCACACACATTAAAGAAAATGCAGCACAAACAAAGTGTGTGAACAATTAGTTTGCAAAAAATATATACATCATATTAAACTGTTTAAGGATACGTTTCCATCAAACCATCTGCTTTCTTCAGGTAATGTTTAGTTTTAACACAAATTTGTATTAGCTAAAAACTAATCACGTTACTTTATTGTATTTTAGAAAAGTGTATCGTTATACAAGACAATTTAATTTTATTTGTATAGGATGTTTAATAACGGTTATTGTTGCAAAAGAGCTTTAATGAATAAAAATAAAACACATAATTACCCTGATTACATCATTCGAGCCGTTATTTCCGTTACAATGTGTCTAAAGCACTACAAAGTCGTACTTCAAAGCAATGTGTAGCGAATATAATAATAACAACAACGATAAAGATGAAGCGAGTCACCTCGAGTTCTTTGGCATCAAAATATTGCAGGTACTGTTGAGGCAGGACCTCGTTAAAGCCCTCAAAGAACGCCTGCGTCTGTTCCTCGACACCTCGGGACAACCTCCACTCGGCTACCAGCCTGAAGGACACACGGAGGTCACGCATCACTTCTACATCCACACGTGTATTAATGTCATCACTAAACTCCAGATACAGAACAGCTCAGGTGAATGAAGGAACAAAAATCAGTGTAGAAACGTATGTGTGTGTGTGGGTGTGTGTGTGCGCATACTTGATGTATTCCTCCTTGTTCTCCTCGGTGACCTGAATGTTGCCTCCGTCAGGTTTCAGATCATGTGTCGAGACCTCGCCGAGAATCTCCTTATCCACGGAGAAGAACATCTCCAGACCACATTCCTCAATGTCGTTGTCTCTGTATAAACACACACACACACACACACACACACACACACATATATATATATATATAACACGTTACACATGTTCTCAGCCCTTGTTTTATAAGTATAACCAGTGTGTGTGTGTGTGTGTTTTGTCTGAGACACTCACTTGATCCAGATGAGCGAGTTGTAGAACTCGGGGTCGATGGACTCGAGGTCCTTCAGCGCCAGGGGTTTGTTGAGGATGCGTTTATAGAAAGGCAGCGAGAAGCCGGTGTCGATGAACTTCCCGTGGAACAAAGCCTTAGGAGTAACACACACACACACACACTGTGATGAACTGCAGCGTGATAGAATCTTGAATAGAAACTAATCAGACGAAGTTAATTAAAACATGTCTATTTAAATGTTACTATTTCAGGCGGTTAAGCACCAAAAAATTAAAATTAAATACCAGTTCTGGGCTTGAATTATTAATATCACGAGACATCATGAGAAACAACCCTTACGCCATCAGCCAATTTATTATTATAAATCCATTTATATTCTATAAAATATCGATACTTAAAATACCTCAAGCCAAAACATTGTTTTCGCAACAGAGACAAAAAAAATACAAACAGACTGTACATGCGTTGGAGATCTTTGTGCTGTGTCATTTTAAACAATTCTGAACTACAGAGAGATCTAGATGTGCACGAGCTTATAACACTGAGAGGTGTGCCGAGGTTACCATGGCGATGAAGCGCCCGATGAAGCGGAAGTATTTGAGGTGGTCTGGGTTGATGGATGAAGCTGGGTTGATCTGCAGGCAGTAGTTGTCCTTGCCGGCGTATTCGAACAGGCAGTACATGGGGTTCAGCACCTCGTGGGACAGCAGGAAGAACCACTCCCTACGGGACACGTCATCACGTTATGTCGGATTATACATCACACTGTGTCACGCAATCACATTCCCTCAAACGATATCACATTACAATGTGTTATGCCGCACTATGCTGCATTACATCACGTCGACTTCACATTAAGTTATGTTACTTCTCACCGTGTCACTCCGTCACATTACGTCATGACACTTTGCACTTCACCACATACTGCATTGTGTCGCACTATATCGCATTACATCGTGTTATGTCACTTTATTATATCGAGTCGCACTACATTACATCGTGCTATATCGGGTTAACAGTCATGTTTTACACCACACAGGATCGCATTACGTCAAGTACGTTATGTATGTTAAAAAAATTTGAAATAAATTGAAACAAAGTGAAGCTTGCCTTGCTACACCACCGTAGTCGAGTCCTTCCTCTCCAGGGAAGATGATCCACAGTCTTCGGCGAAGGTCTTGGGGATTAATGCTCATTATCTGACAGAGGCAATGTTATTGTATAATTAATTATGAAAACACAAACTTCTGGAATTAAAAGTTAAGCGATGATACTGACACTTTACCCTAATTTTCATTACAAAATAGATTTATGCAACTTTCTGACTTTTCCGTAAAATTCTTAATTGTTGTCTAAGAAGTTGGCATACGGTTTAAAAATGACGCGAGCTCACCTGCTGGAAGGAGTCCTCGAACAGCGACTTGCGGCTCACCGTGATCTTGCTGTGCTGCGGCATCGCTAATTGCTACAAAAAAAAAAAAAAACGAAAAGGAAATGTAAGTTGGGAAAGCAATTAAAATTATTATTTTTTTATTATTGTTTAGGTAGGATAGACATGAGGGAAAACGCAGGGTACAGTCGGTGCCTTGCCAAAGTATTGTCACGTTACAACCACAAACGTAAATGTATTTTATTGGGATAACAACAATCGTAACAATCATAATGCTTCAGAATTTGCTCCACTAGTGACCGTGAGGTGGCGTATACTGTACTGTGATGTCATAATGTGATGTCATACTGCAAAACGTGTTGTTGAATGACTTGAGCTCCAGTGTTTAACTTATTTCAGCTTTACACTAATGCGTATGAAAGGACCCAGTCAAAGACCAGGGCTATTTTGCAAAGAAGAACAGGTGGAAATTTCATTCTCTAGTTGTACAAAGCTGGTAGAGGGACACACCCCAAAAGACCTGCAGCTGTATTCGCAGTGAAGGGGTGCTCTACTCTCTGAATGCTGAGTACAATCCCAATAAAATATGTTTACGTTTGTGGTTGTGACGTGACGATATGTGAAAAAGTTGAAGGGGTATGAATACTTTTGCAAGGCATGTGTGGCATTAATGAATAATTAGAGCGTAATTAAACAGTGTTTAGTCAGTACCCACCGCACACCAGGTCTTGAAGTACTGGACTTTGGCTTTGAAGTCGCGCACGTAGGTGATCTGAGGGCCGTTTTCACTGAGGAGGAGGAGGAGGGACAGATAACACACACACACACACACACACACACACACACATCAAACACACACACAGGCACGACAAGCATCTCAATCCTTCAATGTCATTCCAAAACCCTAATATAAGACGAGGTGAAGTTTGGTTTCTAAATGGCTTTCAGTTTTCTTTAACTTCAGCCGAATGAAAAACTTTCACTTTCAGAGACGTGAAACCAACACGAGTGTAAACATCCAGTGTGTTTATAGAGGTCATGGCAACGGGAAACGTTCCTGCTTTGCACCAGGTTCTTCCTGCTCTACAGGTTTCAGCGTGATGCGATTTAAATTGACTGTACACAAAGAGAAAGGAATCGTTCAATAAAAACACGCAGCGTCATAAAAATAACCAGTGAAACAAAGAGACGGATTCACTGCTGCACCCTGAAACTTTAATAGAATTAAAATACGACGCCTCGAAGGCTTTTAACTCTCCCAGAACACAGTGACGTGCCAATTATAATAAGGAACGAAATTCATCGTTAATGTAGCGGTTAGCGTATGAGAAGTTATTCTTACTGTACATTATAGCAGCGTGAAGAGTCGTTCTTCTAATTTATTGTTAAAAAAAAAAAATGCAGTTTATTATATCTGAAACAATACGACAGAAAAAGTGTAAAAAAAACAAAAAAAAAAAACCAAGCTGACTGGATCCTGGCACTGGAGACTCCTTCCTTTAATGTTAGTATTTGTTAAACAAAAAGTGTATGTTTTGTCAACGTTACCTTAATGATGCAAGATTGTATTTTACATGGACTTATTTATAAATGATTATAGATGATTTAGATAAATGATTTGTAAATTAAATTCTAACCGTTTTATTTTCTAGTTTGGTTATTCTTAATATGTCGAGTATTTTTTTATGTGATAATGTAAATTTGACCTAACGTGACCTTTCGGCAATACTATATTCAGTAATAGGTGTAGGTGGGTGTATGTCACAGTGTTTGTATTGTATAAACCGTACAAAATAAATACTCTTATTTCTCTGAACATGTGAGTGTGTGTGTGAGTGTGTGTGACCGAGGCTCACAGGGATGATTTTCCTGTTCGTGGGTCGATGTATGTGGTGGTTCTCCTGTTGTGATCCACAAAGTACGGGATCCCCTCCATGGTGAACCTCATCTCCCAGCCCTCGGGCAGCGGCTTCTCGTTCAGCAGCCTGAGCCGATCAGAGGTAAGAGAGTTAAAGGCTGAGCGAATGTCGTCTGCGCACTAGCTTCTAGCTAAACTTCCGCTCTCACAGGACAGCTATAATTGCCTTGATTTTCGAGCCAACCTTGATTTTCTATTTTTTTTTTTTTAAGACTAAGTGCTATCTGCCCTCCTCTCCCAGAAGGCATTGCGCCCGTCTCCTGGCCGTGTCACTGCCAGGACTCGATGGAGTCTCTTTAAATCTGAACAAAGCAGTTTAATATTTAAATTCATACAACATGTAGCACTGAACGTCCCTCCATCTGCAGCTGGCAGGGTGTGTAATCTTATTTGATCATCTATTGTTTAATAGTATAAACAGCTCAGGTTTAATCACCATTATATACATTAAAAAAAGAAAAAAAGATTAAATCCTGACCCTTGAGTTCGAGGATCCTCCCACTGTGTGGAGCGAGTCGGGTGGTGCACGAAATACGCTCGGCCACTGGCGTCGGTTCTCTTCTCTGAAAGACCAGACACGAGAAAAATCAACAACACTGCGGCAAGTGTGTCGTATAAACCGTCTTCAACAACAACGCTGGAAATCTAGAATTAGCTGTACATCATCAAGAGACACGTTTCAGAAAACTGAGACGGCGGTAAAAGATTGATTCAATGTTTTTTTTAAAACATTTTTTTTTACCCCATCCGTTTGGCAGTGGGCCGAGTGGGTCAAACTCTTTATTCTGGACAGCAGCAGCAGCCTGATCCTGAACCTTCACAATAAACAGGAAAAAAAAAAAAGAAAAACAATTTAAAGGCAACTAGAAAAGCAGAACACGATAAATACAACACAAATTTTTGAGAATTTTATTAGAGCAGAGGTTCTCAACCTTTTGGAACTAAAGCCCCCCCAAACCTCCCCTATCATGTGCCTTTTTGCACCCCTCTTCTGATCTTTCCGAAGATCTGATCTCCCCCCCGCCCTGTTGAGAACCACTGTATTAGAGTAATCATTTGACCAAGGTTGACCCTAATGGCATCCCATAATCACAGTGCGGTTACCCGGCTGTTTGTGATAACGGCACGTTATATTAACGCGGATAATAAGACGACCGAGGAAACATCACCAGATGCTGAACGGCACGTTTCATTATAAAAAGCTTCTAGATGGAAGTTTGGATTAAACCAAAGCCGTGTGCTCGAGCGACCTTCAAGGGGAAACAAGGACACATTCGGGGTAAGCTGTGTGAGTGGTGGCTCGGGCCACTAAGACTCTAGGTTGTTGATTTTCAGATCCGAGGGTCCGGGTTCGAGCCCCATTGTTGGTGGATTGTCACCCACCCCCCTGCCCCCCCATACGACCCACCCAGTTTATGTTTGAGAAATTATAAGAACCACATAATCTGTTCCCGCTAACCAGTCTGTCATGCATTTATTCCAACATTACAGGCTTATAAATCTGAGTGATTAATCACAGTCTATAACTGTAATCAAGTAGATTTATTTTTTTTATAGATTGACATCACTAGTGAATTTTAAATACTAATTAACGATGGGACAAATCATCCTACAGCCTTCAGGAGAAGCGTTATAACTCGCACGCCGTTGCGATGATTGATGTCTTAATAAATTCCTCCAATCTAAAAGGTGTCAAATACTTTCTGTCCTTGTTGAACTGAAGCGGTCATTGATGTAAAAAGCTGTGATCCTGCTTAGATCTTCAATTGTGTTTATTTTAGGGCAGAGATTGCTTTTTATTAGTTATTTACTTTTCCCAAATGTATTGTGGTGGGTTGGCCGATGTACTGTATCTTTCTAACCACCTGTGAGAGGTGGTCAAGTCAAAGCGGGACTTTTTGAACAGAACACGTTGTATAAGAATAACACCTCCCTTTATTTCTCTTTATAATCCTCCTGCTACACTAATTGCGCTTGCAGCACTATGGCGGTGTTTCACTAGTGCTCAGACACCATCAGGGTAGAACGTTCTCTCAGTACACCAGAGACACCATGATCTCTCTCTCTGTCTGAAACGCCGGCCTCCCAGGAAAAGCATCGTTATGGGGGCTACAGCTTTCTTTAAAATGTTAAGATGTTTTCATTCAGTCGCCTTTCCCTTCATGAATTAAACAGCTCGTGTATCGGTGCCTCGTGTCGTCATTTAGCCGCTGCATTATTGACGTTGCATGTTGTGGGTTCGGCCCATGTTCTGGCTGAATGAACGTTACTCACTAGAGCTTTATTCATTTTAAAGGATCTGCATCACTGATTTAACGTGTATGTGTAGGTCACGTGCACGCTTCCGGGAAATAATAAAGAAAAAAAAAAGTGTTGATCATCAGCTAAGATAGTAACTACTGATTTACTTACTGATTTATACTGTGTGTGTGTGTGTGTGTGTGTGTGTGTGTGTGTGTGTGTGTGTGTGTGTGTTATTCCTTACTCCGCACATGAAGCGCTGGTTGAACTGTTGCATGGCCCCCTGTAACTGGCTCCTCTGATGCTGCCACTGCTCGTAGTTGCGCACCGTCTCCACAGTGGGGCGCTGCCATGTTGTCGTCCTGCTCACGTGATCCACAAAGTACACGCGTCCTGATTGGTCCAGACGCCGCTCCCAGCTGTAAACACACCGCACGTTAGTCTAAGTGTGTTCATTTTCCTGGCATTTAATCCAGGATTATTAAAAATGTCTTTTTTTTTTATGCAAATGTCTGTCTCTGTAATTAATTTAACAACTCTCTCTCTCTCTCTGAAGCTTTACCCCTGAGGCAGAGTCTCGGGTCTCTCCCACGACGTCCTCTTCTCCACGTGGTCCACAAAGTACACACGGCCGCCCTGGTCCACTCGCTGCTCCCACCTGCAGTCACACACACACACACACACACACACACACACACACACACACACACACACACACACAGATGAT
>JAQMYG010000015.1:25077635-25079866 GCA_030014215.1 Clariallabes teugelsi
CAAGTTTGTGCACCAATAATGGATGTAGATGTGGACACGTGGTCTTGTGCAACGCCCACGTGTAAACCACAGACACTCCTACCTCCGTAATAAACACGGAGATGTTAGTCCCGTCCGAATGCGTACATTAAATGACAGACGTCGTCTGAAAAAAATTGTAACTCAAACGTCGTTTGGAAAACTAGTAATTGTTTGTAATTTGTAACTGTAATTTAAAAAATCGTGATACTTGTAGAATCACAATACAAACAGAATCCGTAGAATCTGTATATGATGTACAAAATTATTCACAAATATTTCATCATATATTTAGCTCTAGGACCGCCACTCTCGGAGACTCATCTGGAGGTCCACCAACCAAAATGGAGGTCATGTTTATGATTTGTGTTCAAACTGTATTTGTATTCCTAACCTTTGAACTTGTAAGAGCACGGCATCCTCCATTTTGCACTTTGCAATTTTTAATGACAGATGAATTAAAGGCGTAGATTTCACTCAGCAAACAGACAGAGTGGACTGAAGGTGAGGAACGCTGTTCTCCTGCTCGATTAACAAATCCAGGTTGTCCTGTGTGTCTCAGTCTCTCAACCCGGTCCTCTTTTACGACAAAACTTTACAAACGTCCTCTCACTCTTTTTCTCTGCGTTACTCTCTTGCTCTCAACCTTTTGATTATTTTTTTTTCTTCTAGATTTTTGCATTTATTTGAATTGTAAAGTCAGGATTTTGTGTTGCCGTCATGGCGACGTTCATCTGCGTTACAGCCCTACAGAAACCAGCACGCAACATTCACCCACATATAATTTGGCATTAAAATAAACCTCAGTGTGTCCGACAGCAGTTCATGAGTCAAATATTCTTATTTGATTCTCATACGACTCTTTTCTCTTTAGTTTGGTGGTTTTACATGGCAGTACAGTGGGTTATTGAAAAGATAAAAGGTTACACAACTATGATGACACAAAATGTCGTGTGTGTGTGTGTGTGTCCGTCCCCACACTCACACAGTGAGACGCTGCTTCCACTTGGGACTCTGCACGTTGCTGCACTTCTCCGTCTTCTTGGACTGGCCGTCCACGTTCACCTCCACGAACAGACCGTGGCTGACCCGGCTCTTCTTGCTCTCCTTCAGCTTGGCTGTGATCACTGCAGGAAGGAAAGACGAGAAGGTTATCAGGAACTCGAGAGCCAAGGGTTCGGTTTTTACTTTCAGTATCGGGTGTCCAGCAGGTGGACCTTTATATAGAAGTGTTCAGCATCTCGTTACTGTTAGAAAACGCACCATTAAATCGATACTGAGCATCCAGAACTTTAACCACGGATGAGTAAAAAATAAAGCACGTGTCATTAAAAATAGGAATCATAGGCAAATGTTTTTTTCTATATTTCTATTAATTTCACATTTGAGAGATGCAACCTACAAACCCTGCCGTACAGCGATCTGTAGTAAAGAAATTAAGGATGAAACACTCGTATATACACGGCCCTGTTTGCCAGAGCATTTTAGCCATTCTTGCTACATTTAAATAAATATATATGGGATCAGGGTTGTGTGATGTAATGTTTTGTGCTTAGATGTCCATCCTTTTTTCAACCCAACCCAGGGCAATGAACTTTAGGGCTGAAATGATTCCTCGAATAACTCGATTTCAAAAAATGATTGAGGCAAAATCTTCTGCCTCGAAGCTTCTTTTAATTAATTTAAAAAGCTTGCGTTATGTTTTTGCGCAATTATTTGTTTGGCGTGACAAAGCACGCTTCCGGATGCAAGCCGCCAGTAAACACCCTGACGAAGAAGAAGCGCTTACGTCACCCAAAAAGCGGAAGTAGACTTAGCTGTGTATTGATTTGAGGGAGCGTTCTGGTGCGGCTGCAAAATGGAACGGAGCGATAAAAATATCAGCGAACCAAGAGATGAAGAAACCAGGAAGAGAAAATGACTGTTATAAAATGTTATGCCTGAGCTAGTGCTTTTGAATAATTATTTATTTTAATGTTTGCCTTAGTTTTTTTGATACTTAGTCATTTGTAATACATTTTTTTTTAGTTTTTGCATCTGAGAAAAGGCTTTAAAATAAGAATATATGACACTGTCTAAAATGATATGATATGAAAACTGATAAAATGCTGTATGCATTTAAAAAATAAAAGTTTATTTTTTTCTAAAAAGAAAACCAATTAATCTTTGTTTCTCTTATATATTTTACATTGCTGTTTAATTAAGCAAAAGTA
>JAQMYG010000015.1:25174306-25186615 GCA_030014215.1 Clariallabes teugelsi
AACAGTGGCAACTTGGCGATGCTAGGGTTCGAACCCCCGACCTTCCGATCAGTAACCCAGTAACCCACAGCCTTAACTGACTGAGCCACCACTGCCCCTATGTAATATGCAACTTCTAAACAATTTTGTTTTGTCCATACAACATGACCGACTCTTGTTAGTTAAACTTCTTTTGTTGAGCAAAATTTATTGATAATATTTGGCTTGAAAAGATTTTGTGGTTCATCTTAAAAAGATTATTTCTCCCTAAAACAACTCCATCAAATTTGATAAACTTAAAATAAATGCTTTCAACTTTCATAATCCATTTTCGTGGAACCTGTTAACAAGAAAAAATGTATTAAACCCAACATTTAATTTTTGTGAGTGTACAGTAATGGATAAAACACTGCCAAAGCCAGGTGTCTAAATGCTACACCTCATTTCTGCTGTTTAAACCTGCTTTGGTCTGCGTTTCCTCCTTATTGTGTCAGAGTGAGTCGTGGTTCAGTGTACGAGGTGGACCGTTACAGATGAGTTAATTATTTGAACATGCTAGTTTTATATCCTCGCCACAGTGGCGGTAGGCTGAGCAAAATCACCGCATTTGGCGGGAGAAATTCAAATATTGTGGCACAGCCGCAGCCGCAGCCGCCTAAACTGAGAAACCCGATGGAAACCCGGACATGGGGGGTGGTATTGGGGAGAGGCGATGGGGGGGGTATTGGGGAGAGGCGATGACGGGGGGGAGTCTCGCCCGGGGAGCAATTCAGTGTAGAACCGCCACTGTTCAGGCGCTTCATGTCCATTCTCACATCCTCGCCTTCTTGTCTCTGATGTTACACCAGACTTCCCATGAGCACTTGCATGGGGCAATTTTCTCAATTATTTATTTGTTTTGGTAAACAGAAAGAATATTGAGTTGGAATGAGTGATGATTGTAGTTCTTGAAACTAATTAGTATAATTACTCCATTGCCAAATATTTTGATTGAAATTTATCAAAAATATTAAGTGGATGTAAAAAATATAATTCAGTTAGTCAAATGCTAATTTCTACTTGTGAAGTAAACTTAAATTAATAGTTGTTTTTAGGCATTTATTTTGATTTGTCTAACTCAAAAATGCATGTATGTGATTTTTAGAGATTTTATTAAGGTAAAATAACGTTTTTATTGTTGTGAAATCTACAAGGCCAGAGAATATTTTTTTAGAGTGTGGGAGAGTTTCAAGGCAAAAGCCACTGCTCAAGGCTTACATTTGCCAAAATCTTAATTATCCCCAAAACTTTGGGGCAAATATTCTGTAGACTGATGAGACAAAAGTTGAACTTCTTTTTAAAGGTACTGTATGTGTCCCATTACATCTGACATAAAACTAACACAGTATTCCATAATAAAAATAAAATAATACGTTTAAGTGTGATGCTTGGACTGCTTTGCTGCTGTAGGACCTGGATGACTTGGCATAAATAAAAATTTATTCTGCACTCTAAAAAAAATGAGAATGCCTGGCCAATTACTTCCTGACCTTAAGATCAAGCCCAATTGGGTTATCCAGCAGAATAATTATCCAAAACCATCCAGCAAGTCAACCTTTAAGTGGCTAAAAGAACCTAACTAAGAAAGAAACTGAGATTTTGGAGTGACCTAGTCAAAGTCTGGGGTTAAAAAACCGATTGAGATGCTGTAAGGAAAACCTTAATAGCTGGCATTCACCACCTGCTTAAATATTAATGCAGATTGAGTACACTCCTACATGCAAATGGTATCCTGAAACACTCCAGGCATTGTTCAGGAATGGTTCGAGGAACTTGACAAAGAGTTTGAGGTCATAAGTTGGCCTAGGTGATAAGTTGGCCTAGATCTCAATCTGATTTACTGTGCGTGTAATGTGGTGGGAAAAAAAGTCTCATCCATGGTTGATTTGGTGGCATCAAAGGGACATATACAATCTTAGGTAGGTGATTTTAAAAATGTTATGGTTGATTGGTGTACCGGACTTTTGGTTGCGCCACAGGATGGCAGCACTGATGAGAGCTCCGATACAACTTAGTAAACTTTTGCTTATATGTCTTTTATTTTTATTCTGCTTCATTTGTCCTGCACTTTCGCACTTTCAATATAATCACAACTCACTCCTACAACTGAGACCGGTAGCAAATTCAGATTTTAAATCATTGTTTTTAAAACAGCGAGTGATGGACCTTTGTTTACACGGACGCCGCTGGAGGAAAACAAGGAAAGGAAAGCACGCCTGCGTGCTGTATAGTTCCAGGCAGATAAATAACAGACCCTCTCTGCCCTCCATACTGCTTGCAACGTCCAGTCCCAGGATAATAAACTAAATGAACTGCGTGCACAGATTAAATACCATTGCAACATCAGGAATTGCTGTGTTTTTGCACTCACAGAGAAATGACTTGAGTCCAAATTTTCCATCTATCGACTGGATAGAACAGCAAACAAGTCAAGGGGCAGGGGAGTATGTTTTATGATTAATTCTGCGTGGACTACAGAATGTATGTGTGGGAATAACTCACTGCTCACCTGACCTAGAGCTGCTGACCATTAAAGTTAGGCCATTCTACCTCCCCAGAGAGTTCAGCACAGTACTCCTTACAGCTGTTTACAGTACATCCACCCACAGGCTGATAAGTCACAAGCATTGAAGGAACTGTATAAGGTTATAAACAGACTTAAAAACTCCCACCCAGATTCTGCTTTTATTGTTTTGGGGAATTTTTTTATCAACAGGACATTACTTTTCCCACCAGAGGAGAGCAAACTCCTGATCATTGTCTCACTCCTTTCAGAGACTATTATAAAACTCTCCCCCGGCCTGCTTTTGGGAAATCAGACCACTGCTCAATTCTGTTGTTACCACTATACAGACAAAAGGTTAACCGGTATTACACTCGGTTTGATGTGAACAATACAGCACCTGCCACTAGACCACATGTGAATAGGAATGACCCAATACTCATTCTGGTGGAGGCTGAGGTAAGACGAGCACTCAAAAACGTTCATCCGCACAAAGCCCCAGGTCCTGACGGCATCCCAGGCAGGGTCCTGAGAGCATGCGCCGACAAATTTATGGAGGTGCTCACCAGTATCTTCAACCTCTCTCTGAATGAATCATTGGTCCCTACCATCTTAACGGCATCCACCATTGTTGCTATTCCAAAAAAACAAAACATCTCTTGTTTCACTGACTCGTCCAGTGGCACTAACATCAGTTATCATAAAGTGCTTTGAGGGACTAGTCAAAACACATATTTGCTTTACCCTCCCTGACAACCTAGACCCACTAAAGTTTACCTACATTCCAAAGAGAGTCACTGATGATGACATCATCTTAGCCACACACACCACTCGTACTCACCAGGACAGAGGAAACACATATGTGAGAATGCCCTATGTAGGTTACAGCTCTGCATTCAACACCATCATTCCCTCCAAACTGGCTAAGAAACTTGCTAATCTGTGTCTGGATATCTCCATGTGCAGCTGGATCTTTGACTTTCTGACCAGCAGGTCACAGGTGGTAAAAATCGGTAGCCACACTTCATCATCAATAACCCCTTAGTACAGGTGCACCACAGGGGTGCATTCTCAGCCCCCTCCTGTACTCTCTGTTCACTTATGACTGCACTGCTAAACATCTACAAGTTTGCGGACGACTTGACCATTCTAGGTCTCATCACAGATCAGGATGAGACTGCCTACAGAGAAGAGGTCAGAGCACTAACTGAACAAAAACAAAGGAGATGATAGTGGACTATAGGAGGCAGGGAGGGTGCAGAGGTGGAGAGAGTAAACAACTTCAAATTCCTTGGCGTCAACCTCACAAATGACTTCTCCTGGACAGCACACACTGACACCGTGGTAAAGAAAGCTCATCAGCATCTCTATTTCCTGCGGTGGCTGAGGAGGTTCTGCATAAAGACCAGAACCCTCATGAACTTCTACAGTTTCACCATCGAGAGCCTGCTGATGGGGACTGTTCCAGCCAAAGCCGGAAAGCACTGCAAAAAGTGGTGGAAACTGCACAGTACATCACTGGTACCACACTCCCATCCATCCAAGATATATACCACAGATGATGCCTGCAGAAAGGACATTGCATCATCCAGGACCACAAACAGCCCGCACGCAGACTTTTCTCTCTGTTGACATCTGGTAGGTGGTACAGGAGCCTGTCCGCATGCACTAAAAGACTGAAGGACAGTTTCTATCGCCAGGCTATTAGAATTCTCAACACAAATGGAAAGCTGAGTGATGTAAAATTACATACCACATTTCTGGTCACCTAAACTGTTTTAAAGTATAGCTGTAACAATGCTATTTCTAAACACTAAAGTCCTTGTTTTAAAGGAATGGCTGCACTAGGACACCTTAAATTATTTATCATCATTGTGCAATATCAAAATCGTGTGTTTTTAATGTATCAGTATGTGACCAATAATACACAATATTATGTGCAATATGTGTACATAATATACACTCACACACACACACACACATACAGGTTGTCTGGCTCTTCTCGTCTAAAGCATTTCATTGTATTCTTGGCCGTGTGTTAACATGCATATGATAAATAAACTTGAAACTTCTATGCAAAGAGAATGTCAACAAGAAAATCCTGTGACAAAGAGTAAAGCAAGTTGAATGGGTGCCTTGTTCAAGGTTCACATCCTTTACATTGTCAAACTCATAAACCTTGGTAACATGATAATATAATCAACACTACTGAGTTATTGTTCCATGTATCATTAGCTGAGATGATTATCTGTCATAAGTCATAACACAACGTCATAACTTTCTAGAACTATGTGTTTGTGAATGTGTATATGGTGTGCTGAAGTTATTGTTTTTATTGTTTTGACCAGTCTGGGATGATCAAAGATTCCCCAACTCAAAACATAATCAAGCAGAAGTATTAGCCCACATTTTCAGATTTAAATTTCCCTTTTCTTCAACTTTAAGTGGGTGGATGCTGTTCATTAAAACACCTTTAAGTGATCAAAGAGAAGGGAGGAGGAGGGTGGAGATGCACACCAATTACATTGCAAGTGACAAGAAAAACTAGAAGGGCAGCACAAACACACCAACTTGGGTGTACCCTGTGTGATAGAAATGGGGAAAACTGAATTGTCAAATGGACAACAGTGTACTTTGCAATTGAATGGAAATTACATTACATTTTAAAATACAACAGAGTTGACAATGAAACCTGAGCAAAATCACTGTTATTTCTCCTAATAAATTCCACTGAAGCAATTTCAATAACCATTTGGAGGGGGGCTACACAAAAGAGTTAATCCTTCACTTACTGGGACAATGAAAAGACATTTGCTGTTTGCATCCATTTCCAGATATAATTTTGGAGCATTTTGTATGCTTTTTTTGTTTAATGTATATTTTTCCTGAAAAATATGTTTATGTTCATTTCATTGCTCTTATATTTGTTGTTAAATTGATAATAATTAATAAAAAGTGCTGTTTGTAATAATGCTGTATTTTTTACTTTAAATATATTTTAAATAGAAAGATGTTTTTATTTATTAAGTACATTACTCTAATGAAGTAAATAGAAATTGTACATACTGTACTTTTTCCAGCCCTGTTATTTAGCATCAGGGCGGAGGTCACAGTGCAGCAGTGCAAGAACTGTTGCAATGCTGTAGGCATTTCCTCCTGCCAAGATCAAAGAACATTATTGTGGGTTGCGGTTTCTGAGCAGCATGACAAGCTGCACACGGAAACCGCATTAATATTTACCCTCAACAATAACACACAACATTAAACAACATGCCTATATATAAAACCAGTTCGAAATGTCGATCTTTAATTAATAAAGTCCTATGATATTTCACAAATTACAAAGTACAGTGGAACCTCGGATTGCGAGTAACACGGTTTGCGAGTGTTCCGCAAGACAAGCAAAAATTTTTTTTATAAATTTTGACTTGAAAACCTGCAAGTCTTTGTTTACGAATACAGAGTATCATGTGCCACGCATGCACTTGTTTTAACGCCGAACGTCACGTGATCACAACTGAGCAAATAATTTTCCTCTCACGCGCTGTGGAATTGTAGGCAATCGTCTCCCCTGCTCTGTCTTAGTGCGCGTCTCTTACTGGCATAATCAACATCCGTGCACGCGTGTACTGTTTACTATAATACCGTGACCACATGTGTGTGTGTACTGTTTCTTATACCACACGTGTTTGCGCGTGTAAGCAAAAGAAAGTCTCACTAGAGAGGTTAAAGATCCATTTTCTCTCTCCCTCTCTGTTTCAGCCTGTCGTTATGTGTGTGTGTGTGTGCATGTAATTTGACACTGTGCCCCTTCATACAAACACTCTTGCCTTTACACCCCCCACCCCCTCTCGGTTTCACACACACACTCACTCTCTGCTCTACACAGAAACACTGCTCTATCGCGATTCTTTTAAAAAAAAAGGTGGAGGTTCATTTGTTTGTTTGTTTTACTTTACAGCAGTGATTCTGTTAGTATGCGCTCACGCAAGTGTCATTAGCAATGTTCCTTGCTAATTTTTCTGACAAAACAGTCTTTCCGTTAATGTGTGTGTGTTAGTGTGTGTGTGAAATTTAAATAAGAGAGGAGAAAGGTTTACTGTGTGGGATGAGAAGGGGGAGATGGGAGGGGCTGATTACTCCTCCGCTTTTACACATACACAAACACACACATACACAAACATACACACACACACACACACACACACACATACACAGCGCCTGCACGCATAAACGGAAACAGTCTGTCAGGATTTATTTGTACTTTTTTTAAAGGTAAAGTGCAGGTTCATTTGGTTTATTTTTACTTTATATATTGTATTAATTATTTTTATGTATTCATTTTTGGGGGGCTGTGCAATGACTAATTTGAGTTTCCATTATTTATTATGGGAACATTTGTTTTGGTTTACTAGTGTTTTGGAATACGAACCCGCTTCAGGAACGAATTATGCTTGTAATCCAAGGTTCCACTGTAATCTTTCTTGATACATTCTGTGCATTAAAAAGGGAAATTAATCAGTAAAGGAGAAAAACAAAATTACAGTTCATATTCGGAAGTATTTTAAACTAGTTAGTAAACTACTTAGTAAATGACTATCCCAATTTTGAAATCTTGACAGAGGGTCAATTTTCAGTAGTCAGTTTTCAGTTTCCCTCAAGGAGATGATGCTTTGAGGGTGGCTGGTTGCTTAAAAGTCTTGGCATTTGTTATTTTACATGATTTTACATGATCCAAATGTTACAATTATATGGATAATTGCTTTGTGTTGGTTATAAAGATGTACATTACCAAAATATATTATATTTGACATGGATATGGTTTAACAAGTAATAATAAATTAATGTTGTATTATGTCTAGGCAACTGATGATGAGGACTCATACAGTCATGTGCCAGTTGGAATCCTCTGCTTTGAACAAGAGGATGTAGCGCAGCATCCAACTGAACCCACCCTCTGTGAGAATTATTTTGGAGGGAATTTTTATGGATAATCTGGCTAACCTGCCCCAGGCTATGTGCCTTCTTTTTGGACTGACATATGCACAGCACTTAAACTACTGTAAGTAGTCAACACTTTCTATTTCATTCAATAGATCCTGTTGAGCTTGGGGAAGAAAGAGTTGAAAGGCAAGATTCTAATTCTGACAAATCAGCTGGCACTGCAAGACGTAAGAAATTATGTCAAGCAAAAGGGACATTTTTGCATGCTACTGTGATAGATCTTGATAGATACATGGTTCGTTGGTCTGTATCTTGATAGCCTGTAGAAAGTTTACACTGCAATTTACAGTATTTTATTTATTTTGGTTCATGTGAAAAATAGAAACAAGGCTGCAATAGTATTTTCAGTCAGTCTATCTGCACCTTGATAACCTGCAGAAAGTGCACATTTCATAGTCACATTATAGTGATTGGGTCTTTTATTTATGTATTTATTTATTTATTTATTATTATTATTATTATTATTATTATTATTATTATTATTATTATTATTATTAGTGACTGAATGGTTCATTTCCTGTGAATGAATGGTACTCTCATTTCATGCTAATGTTTATTTTCTTATCAATGTGCAATTTAAGTTCTAAGCTCTGTAAAGATCTTGTTTGCTCATATATCTGAGCACATTATACTGTTCTAAAATTTTATAAATACGAAAGTATACCATTACTTTGTTTTTCTTTTAAAGTCATAGTTTAAGCAATAGTAGCTTATAGCACATTTAGTTATTACAAATATGTAAAGTGAATTTGAACATAATATTTTAGGTTTGGTTCACTTGAAAAGTTAAAATTAAAAATTCAAATAAAATAAAATACCATGAATTTGAATTATATAAAATTTACAGTGAATTCATATGCCATTTGAAAATGATAAGTTCAAGTTTTTAAAACAAAGATAATTAGTTTATTGTACTAAAAGTCATAAGGTAATGCAAAAGAGTATCTTAAGTAAACTCGACTTAAGTAAACCCCCCCATGACGCATCCTGTAACTGTGGATCAGACCTGCACATTGTTTTAGAATTTTAGTCCATCCTTCCTGGCAGAACTGCTTTAGCTCATATCCTTTGGACTTGTCATGTGACTCTCTTCAAGTCTTTCCATAGCATCTCTCCTGGGTTGAGGTCTGGGCTCTGACTGGGCTCACTCACTGATTTTTCTGAAGCCATTCTGTTGTGGACTTGCTCCAGTGTTTTTGGTCATTGTTCTAATGCATCACCCACCTTCCACAGAGTTACAGCTGATGTACAGACATTCTCACATTATCCTAAAGAATTTGTTTGATATGATTGGGAATTCATCTTCACCTCCATGACTGCAAGCTGGCCAGGCGCTAATGCAGCAAAGGAGGCCGAAATCATGAAGTTTCCTCTACCATACTCGCAGAGCCTTTTTTTTTTTTATTTTTTACATCATGCAGCATAAAAATGCTGACATTTTTAACTCGGGTGTATTTCTGTGTGTTCTTTCCAAAAAGTTAAATCTTAGTTTTATCAGCCTACAAAACATTTTGCCAATACTGCTATGGAGTGTCAATGTGCTCTTTTTCAAACGTTAGGCATGCAGCAATGTTTTTCTTAGTAAGCAGCAGATTCCTTTGTGGTGTTCTGCCATAAACACCCTTACTGTACTTGTTCAATGTTTTACATACTGTAGACTAATGAACACAGATGTTAGCCAGTTCTAATTATCCCTTCAATTTCAGTCCCAATGTGTCTCCATTTGCCATTTCCAACTGTAGACTGGTGAATTTCAAAAGTATTTGGGAAGATATAGCTCATATTAGGGTATTCTTCTTGTGCCAAACATACTCAAAATGTTTGAGTGTTTTTTTTTTTTTATCAGTCTAATAGCTCTAGTCCACACCTCCAAACTCATTTTCCTAACACCTGACTGAATTGGCTTGTTGAGGTCATTAACTCAAGGATTCACAGCCATTTTTCCACTAGCACTATGAGGTTTTTATGGTTGTTCTCAATAAATTCCAAAAAGGTCACATACTTTTTCTTGTCACTGAGCATGTATATTAACATTCTAGTGTGCATAAAAGCACTTTAAAATATTGACATATAACTGAATTACATAGCAGTTTGCTATTTCTCACACTAGTATTTGTAACGTTGTATGGGTCTTATAAATGTGTACAGACTTATAACTGTGTGGGTCATCAAAAAATCTGTATTTCTACCTCAAACCTATTTCAGTCTTGGTATTTCACTGATACAAATCCCTCCTTAAATACTTAAAAAAAAATTTTTAACCCCAAAATAAAAATAAAGCTTATGTAGAATACATTTTCCTTTCTGAAACATGTAGAAGAAATGTGTAATGCATGAGGAAACATTTTCAGGTGCTTTAGTGTAAATTTAATGAATCATTCTCATACCATAAACGTACCAAACATTCTCATACAAAAATTGTCTTCTACAATAATAAATTTTTAAATGTAGAATTGTATTTTCCTTTTTAAAAATAGATTTGTAATATAATCTTTAAAATATTAAAAACTTTAATTCAACTAAAAATAATAAATGGCCTTAAGGCTTAGTTCTGAATAGTTTGTGTTCGTGCAAAATTAAAATTAAAACAAAAACAAGATTTAAAAATGTTTATTTAAATGTTGCAAGAAAGTATGAGGAAATAGAGAGACACCAGCTGACTCCTGATAAAATGACAAAATCTGAGTCTAATAAATGACAAATGAAAGAAAAGAATTTGTGTTTGCGTCTGTGGGTGTGGGTGTGAATGTGAACTAGAATATGTGATTATGTATGCATTTGTTCTGAGTTCATGGGAGTGTATTTATGACAGTGTTAATTTGTCTGTGAAATACTGTAGGTGAACAACAAGGAAAGTAATGTGACAATGAGTTCAAAGACTCTAGATGTGCTAGATGGAGAATGATAGACGATATGTTGAAATGTTTGAATAACACATTAATGTTCATGAGAAATTTAGAGATTAGGACTTTAGCCAAAAATAAATAAATAAATAAAATAATAATCAGATCACTGAGTGTTAGTGAACAGAGAAAGATTAGATGAAAAGACACCTGAGAGATCAGAGGAGAAGCAGGAGAAACATACTGTACTGAGGTGTGCCTGATTCCTTCTCTAAAAGAATGCTGATTGTATAAGTAGTTTACACAACTACTACAAAGCACTCAATTCTTCCGCCAATATATACTGTACTTGAGTTTCAGCTTGTCATGAAGTATGAGACTTTGAAGCACGCCCTTGTTAGCTTTGAATGCACAGTGATGAAGCCTTTAGAAGAGTTGTCTTCGGGTCAATAATTGTTAAGGGATTCCATCTGAATGAGTTGCAATGCAGTGTATTTTGGCTTCAAGCAAATTTGAAGTTTGGCCTCAAGTGAGGCCTGCGGTTCTTTTGATGCTGTGCTTATGTTGTGCTAATGATTATGAATGCGTCGAGTAAAAACTGCAAGGAGACTGACTCTTACTTTGCTTAAATTCGATTCCCTGAGAGCCGAAGCTCCTTTAGAGCTCCACATAGTAGCAGATAAAGCAGTATAGAGATATATAGTTTTAGGTTAACTTAAAATTTTTAATCTGTTAGATCTGAGCTAGTCAGCTAATTAGATATCTTAGTTAGCTAGCTGGTTCCGGTAAAGTGTGTTGTTAATTTATGTTGTGTTGTTAATTTATGTTGTTGCATGTATGTAGCATCTTGGTCCTGGAGGAACGTTGTTTTGTTTCACTGTGTATTGAACTTTATATGGTTGGAATGACAATAAAAGCCTATTTGACTAGAGATAAAAAGACTGAGGCCTCAGTCATATAGCGCCACTCAGCGGTAAAGCCAGAAAAAGGGGTAAAACCATTATTCTGGTCAAGTACCATCTGTTGGTCCTTTTATGAACTCCTGGATAAGTTGTCATTGTGCTTTTGGGATAATTTTGGTAGGCCAGCCACTCCTGGGAAAAGTTACTCCTATTTAAAATTTTTTTTTTTTTTAATATTCGTGGATAATGGCTCTGACCATGGTTTGTTGAAATCGCAAAGCCTTAGAAATGGTTTTTATAACCCTTCCTTGTCTGATGCATGTCAATTCTTATCAGTTGTTAAATTTCTCTAGATAAGAACATGATGTGTTGCCTATTTAAATCTTTTACCAATGTTGCACTTTGCCAAACAGGTTCTATTTAAGTGCTTTCTTGATTCAACTGGTCTGGCAGTAATCAGCCTTGGGTGTGGCAAGTAAAATTTAACTCAGCCTTCGAAAATGTGGTTAATCAAAGTTCATGATATTGCAAAGGTGGGTGCGGGAATGGGGGGAGCAATTACTTTTACAAAGGGCCCTTTTCCCCCTGAATAAATGAAATCATAATTTAAAAACTGCATTTACTTGTGTTATCTGTAATATCAATAATAAAAATTTGTTAAATGGTCTGAATCATTTTAAATGGGACAAATAAAGGGGCAAATACTTTTTTTTCCACATGAAATTTAACAGTGATGCTAACCACAAAAATGCAGCATTGTGTTCATAGAGACACAAACATAACCAGATAACTTGTACTCTTGTAGCACCTTCCATAACATGAATTATCCATAACATGAAACAAAGCTGTGCATGTGTAAATATCTGGGCCCGGTTTCCCGATAACGCACACTCTTAGCGTGCTAAGAAGACTCTTAAGATATATTTTACGTAAAGTGATTACTTTTCTAAGTGTGTTTCCATAACTGTCCCTTAGGAGTCTTCTTAAGTCGCTGCCTCTTACGTCCGACGTTACAAGGCGCTGTCTACAGTGAAGGTCC
>JAQMYG010000015.1:25316833-25332939 GCA_030014215.1 Clariallabes teugelsi
TGCGCTTCATCCGCGCTCACCGGACGCTACAAACGACAGAAAAACGCTCGATTTTAACGTCCGTGTGAACAAGGCCTTAGGAAGGTGAAAGATGTTTAAAGGGAGTCATTACTGGTGATTCATCACTATGAGCCTGAGAGTAAACGGCAGAGTCTGGAATGGAAACATCTTCAATCACTGACCAAGAAAAAGTTCAAAAGTCAACCATCAGCTGGAAAATCCACCAATGTTTACAGTTTTCTGGGATTCTCAAGGGCCAGAAGTATTGGAACACTAAGAAAAAAGGTTCAACAATCAACAGTGCATATTACAGTGAGATGCTTGAAGAACAGAAGCCTAAACTGACTTTTACAGTAATTAATAGATTAAATGCAGAGGACTGCTATCCAAGGGCGTGGTGATCTCACATGAGGATTCACATCTGCTCTAGTGAAAAGAAATTGTATTTTTAATGTCTCTAATGTGACTTGCTTTTGCTGGACACGCGTGCTGTACACATGCATACAGACACAAAATAAAATTTGTTTTACACACACACGTGGTCACAGAGTTATAATAAACAGTACATGCCTGCACGGATGTTGATTATACCAGTGCCATATGTGCACTAAGACCCAGCAGGGGAGACGATTACCCAGAATTCCGCAGCGCAAGAGAGATAAAAACCATTGGCTGAGTTGTGATCACGTGACGCTCAGCGTCAAAACAAGAAGCACATGCATGATACATGATACTCGGTACTTGTAAACCAAGACTTGTTCATTTTCCAAGTCAAAATGTATTAAAAATATTTGCTCGTCTTGCGGAACACTTGCAAACCGTGTTACTCGTAATCCGAGGTACCACTGTACAGTATATTCTAATACTACTCCCTGTTTTTGGTCAGACAGCTGTATTTATTTTTGTTTTTGTGTTTGTGAGATTTTTGTTGAACACTATGGAAACTATAGTACTGTTTTTTATTATAATTTGTTTTTAGTAAGTTGGTGCAAATTAAATCTGTTGAACTCATGAATAAAATCTGCCTCGTCATTACTGATGTAATGTGTTTCAAAAACGTTATAGTGTAGAAAGTGTGTTCAGCATTTATTGGCAGTATTGGTTATTAACAGCAACTAAAGGGAAGGTTGGCTCAGTTGTCTAAGGTGCTAGGTTGTTGATTTGGGGGAATCTGAGGATCTATGTGTTACGTGCACATGCATGCGTGGCTACTGGTGGCGCGCGCGCGCTCTCTTTCTCTCTCCCGCTTTCTCTCTCTCACAGGAAGTCCCGCCCCAATCGAACATGCCGTGACGTGAGCCAGGATTGGCTGGACTTGGATCTGCGCGTCCTTTTAAGCGGCCGGAGGAAAGCAGGAAGTTGCGCGACTTACCTTGGTGACTTACGTGCTCAGAGCGATTGTTGGTGAAAGTGTTGATTTGAGTGTTTGCTAGTGATTGATTGATTGATTGTTTGATTGTTGGTTGTTGGATTGAGTGAGTGGTTGATTGTGTGTGAGTTGTTGTTTGTTTGTTTGTTTGTTTGGAGAGAGAGAGCCTGTGTGTGTCGCGCCCTGCGCTCTCTCCTTCCCTTTTGTTGTTTTCTTTCTTTTTCTTTTCTTTCTTTGTGTAAGCGTGGATGGAAGTGTTCCTCCCGCTGTTGTATATAGTTTCTTGTTGTACATATTGTAAATATCTTTTCTTTTTCTTTGTATATAGTTTAAAGGAAGCAGTAGGGGTTGGGTGCCATTTTTGTTGTCCCCCATTTTCTCCTGTGTTTATATTGTTAGTGAGAGTAGTTAGTTTAGTTGTTGTATTTTGATTTATATTCTGTTGATAGTTTAGTTAGTTTAAAGGTGGAGATAGAGGGGGGGTTTGTTTATTGTTTTGGCCTTGGCCCAATCCTGAAGCCCAGAGCTTCCTGTATGTGCGTGTGTGTGTGTTAAAAAAAATAAAAGACCACGCACTGTACTTTGGTTGTAAAGTTTCTTTCTTTATTATTATTTTCTTTGTTGCGTCCCTGGACCCTAGACCGGGGGTCGTAACACTATGTTTGAGCCCTGCTGTTAGTGATTGCCTGTCCCTAGCCTGGATTTTAAAAAAATGGAGGGTTGCGTCAGGAAGGGCAATGTGTATTTAACACCTGGGTGAAGTTATGTGGGGCTTTACCATACTGTTTTTTTTTCGCTCGTGCATTTCTGCCTGCATTGTCAACTTCATATAAAACATATTTCTGAAGAGTTTGCTTCTCATCAAATGTGTGTCACTGGACTCCTCATAGGCTATAACTGTTAACAATCATTCCTATCCAGAGAAGTAGTGTCTGCTGTAGACTGCAATTTGCTCAAAGAACAGACTATAATTGGCAGTTGGGCAGACGCCCCTATCCAGAGTGACTTATTTATTATTTCATTATACATTATACATGTGAGCAATTGAGGGTTAAGGGCCTTGCTCAAGGGTCCAACAGTGATAAATGGGGCCGTGAAACCCCATGGGTGGCTATCGTAATCCCTGTATTAAAATGTTTTCTGAACCCCCTCAAAACCAGTTTACCTCGAAAGGCCCATCCAGAAGACAAAATATTGAAGCAGACCAATAAATATTTCCTCACCTTACCTTGGGTTAGTTGTTAGTGATTTGATTTGACTGTAACTGTCATGTGTGAATTTCACGGCAGGATTTTATTTATTTTAATGTTTCAAATGGTCAATTTTTTTTTTTTGACTTAATTTCTTTTTGGTGGTAGGGGGAAACCTGTTGATGTAACACCAGCATTGCATCCACATGAAATAATAGCACTGATACTTTGCAAGTCTCCCACTGGTTGTTTTCTCCCTTTGGCTATTTAGCCAGATCTCAGAGCATCATTTCTTCTTAACAAGGTTATGGCTATGATTTATGTCTATTGATGTTGTATTACATGATGTTAATGGCATGTACAATGAAATTAGGAGCTTTACATATACTGTATTATACAAGATACAGTTGCACATATTACACAAAAAGTTACAAATATTGCATTCTACCCATAAAAGTGCAATATACTGTATCACCTTAACAAAACTCAGATCACTATTTTTTGTTCTCTCTATTGGTTTCCTATAGCCAGAAGCATCAACTTGATAACATCCTAGAAATCTCTTTTTTTGGGTGCTGATTGTAATGAATATGCAAATCTGTAATGACAGAATTCGCCATATAAAAATTAATTATAAAAAAATGTGAAAAGTGTCAGAAGCACGGAAAAAGTGATAACCACTGCATGCATGGCAAAGGTACATGTTGTGTGCGAAGTGCAACCTCAAAACTCAGGTCACTGTTTTCTTTTCTTTCCACTGACTTCCTGTAACCATGAGCATCACCTTTAAAACACAACCACAAAAGCTGTTACATTTAGAGTTTTTAGTTGACATGACACTGTTAATGCAGTGCTAACCAAAGGAAATGCAAAGTTGTGGCTAAGACTAGGATTTATAGCTATTAAAAATTAATAAAATTGCCATTAATAAAGGCAACTGCTAATGCTGTTATTAAATGGATGATGTTACAGTGAAAACTTTTCTATCTGCTTGTCAATTCTATACAATTTAATCTAATTTGTATTTAGCTTCGCGTGCGTGTGTGTGTGTGTGTGTGTGTGTGTGTGTGTGTGTGTGTGTAAGAAGGCGGGAGGAGGAGGGAAGGGGCACGCTGTCCACTGACGTGAGCACACACACACACGGCGTCAGTACGACTGACAAAGAGAGAGAAAATGGATCTTTAAACTCTCTAATGAGACTTGATTTTGTGCTATAATAAGGATGACTTTAGTATTATAGCAAACAGTAATCAGAAGATGAAAGAGCTTTATTGGCAAGTACATTTGCAAGTACAAGGAATTCGTTTTGATGACAGAGCCTCCAGAAATGACAAAAAAAAACTGTTAACAACAAATGGATAAGGATGTGGGGTTTTATCAAATAAGTCGAATAAATGAAGTATCAAATAAAGTAAAATTAAATAAATGAAGTATCAAATCACAGCATATTGCACAGTAGTACTGCACATAGTATTGCACAGTGTGAAGATTTTTAACTGTCCATGAGGAATTGCCTTTTAATTACAATTACTGTCCTGATGTTCAATGCTCTGTATCGCCGACCAGATGGCAAAAGTTCAAAGAAAAGGTGGCCTGTGTGTGACCTGGCCTGAGAATACTAAAGAGTTGGGGAGCACAAGATTTCAGGACTCTTGGGTTGACTTTATCCGGACCTGCAGCTTTTGTGGGGCAGAGCTTGCTCAGACCATGTTTGACCTGATTATCCAAGATATTAATTGCCAATGTCCAGTCGGTGGAAAACAAGCTCAATGACCTCAGGGCCAGGGTAATATCCCAGAGAGACATTCGGGACTGCAATCTTCTCTGCTTCACTGAAACATTACTGAACCCAGCATTACCGGACCACGCCATTTTTACGTTCTTCGGGAGTTAACCTCACATCACTTGAACAGCACATCACCTGCCCTACCAGGGGTGAACTAGACCATTGCTACACAACACTCAAAGATGGTTACAAGGCACAATCTTATCCCTCATTTGAGATATTCGACCACACCTTCATCTTCCTCATGCCAAAATATAAACAAAGGCTCAAGCTGGAAGGAGGTTGCGCTGGACAGATCAATTGGTGGCTGCTTTACAGGTTGCACTTGATGTTCCGGCACAGCTCTGATGTAGTAAACATGTTAGCTGAATCAGTTGTGGGATTCATCAGGGAACAAGAAAATAATGACCATCAGAACATTTCCCAATCAGAAGCCTGGGTGGATAAAAACATTCTATGATGCTCTGAGATCTGGCACACCAACAGCAGGACGTGTTGTGTGAAATGGACTCATAAATTATACATGCATTATACAACATGCGAAAAGCGGTGAAGGTGGTGAAGCAGCGTTATGGGAGGAATCTAGAGTCACAACTCCAACAGAATTCTCTTGATTTCTGCCACAGCTTTGTCAGGAGTCTTTTTAGTTTCACCAGCCAGTTCTTGTACTGAAGGTTCATCCATCATAGCTATGCTATGCATCATGGGTGCCTGAGTGACTAGTCATTTCAGGCCCAGCAACATCCAAATACTGTATAATGGGTATGGCTCATTCCGTGTTTTGCTTCCCCTGCTTCTGTGACCTCCATGGTGCATAGTAATCATAACACCTTACCACATTCTCCATCTTGGAGTCTGAGGCAGAATCCATCCTGCATTTCTCTTCAGGGCCTCATAAGGGAGGGGGATTACACTTCTCTCTTTGCTCTGAGATACTTACCTGGCCTTTTTTTGGTTATGAGGTCTCCATGTTCTTTTCAAGTTCTAATCGTACTTCTTGACCAATCGGCAGAAGGTGGTTGCAATGGAGTACTGTACCTTTTCTGGTCCATATCCATCCTCTGGCCTAAGTCTAAACACTGGTAAACCAGGCAGCTGACTTTCAATGATGTAGGGAAAAGATTTCCACCAGTCAGCAAGCTTGTGTTTCCCTTACCATTTCAAGGTCTCTGATCAAAACCCTATCCCGAGAAGCTAGTGGGCAAATACAAACTCTATGATCTTTAGGCTCTTTGTTTCCTTCTTTTTTCTTCTGTGCCATGCTTTGAGCCAACTGATAACTCACAATTTATATTTTTGACAGATCTCAGATAGGATTGGTCGAGGTTCCTTCACTCAAAACTCCAAAAGCCAGATCTACTGGTAACCTAGCCTCATGGCCAGACATTAGTATATTGTGAGAATAGCTAGTTGATTCATTCATTGTGCAGTTGTACACATGTACCAAGTAGCTGATGTGTTTACTGCATCTTCCCTTGTCCTTTGCATCAAGAGTTTCAAGCATGTTGAATATTGCTCTATTAACTCAGCCCAGACTGTGGGTGATAAGGTGTGGTCCTGCGCTTTCTCATCCCTCACATGTTCATGAGACAGTTGACTCTCAAAGTCTCTGCCTTAATTAGAGTGCACTCTCTTTGGTAATGCGTAGTGCACAAAATACTGTTCCCAGAGCACCTTAGTGACAGTTGAAGGCCTGAGCATAGCGTGTGCAGTGGTCTGTAACTACTAGCACATTATAGATATTCTTTGAGTCAGGCTCAATCCTCAGAAAATCCAGGCAGGTAAGATCCATTGTTCCATCACTGCTAATATGCGACAGCTCGGCTACTCTCTTTGGCAGTGTTTTTCTTCGAATACACCTGGCAGAGTTCTTACAGTAGTTTTTCAAAACCTCTCTCTGACCAGACCAAAAGTTTTATTAAAACCTAGATGAGTAAACTGATCATGTAGACCAGAGCACCCTGGTCATCAGGGACAATCGGATCACTATTTAATTCAATTTTATATGTATAGCGCTTTTAACAATTGTCATTATCGCAAAGCAGCTTTACACAATCAAAATAATTATGGAAGTATGTATGAAATGTTAATGTGAATAAATCAAAATGATAAGATTGTCCCTGATGATCAAGCAGAGGGTGATGGCGACAGTGGCAAGGACAAACTCCCTGAGACTTAACAGGGAACCCATACTCATCTGGGTGATAATGGATAGCAGGGATTGATCTGCAGTCATACTGTGTGTTAGGAGGCTAGAAGTTCAGTATAACAGGAGATCATTATTGGAGGCTCAGGTAGACTGTACAGTAGGAAACTCCAGTCCTGAACTATCGAGCGACTGCAGTCACACATCCTCAGAGAAACAGCTACCAGCATCAGCATCCCCAGTCACCACACGCATCCATGTGACGAGATCTTCAACCAGAAATGGGACACCAGGGATATTCAGACAGGTCCAGAGGGCAGAGGGGGTCTGGATCACTGGCAGCTCAGGAGTGACATGTATAGCTCGACAGAGGGACAGGGAGAGTTAAAGAGAGAGAGGGAGAGAGAGGAGTAGAGAGAGAAGAGGAGAAAGCAGAGAGAAGAAGAGATAACAGTTAGGTATGGTCACAGTCACACAACTGTAGTGTTTCAGCTTTTGGTCAGAAGTGAATTGAATCTTTAAGTATTCGGGTGATTTTATTAAACTGATTAAAATTTTGTAAAGAAACAAGAATTCTCCTGAACTAATCTGCAATGCATGAAACTACAGTATGCTACTTAAACACCTGCACAAACAGTTGAAAACTGTTTGAAAGTTAATTGAGTTCTTCTAGTACTGTTTACTAGATCTGAGAAAGTCACAACAGCAGAGCCTTGGGTTTAATCTTACGGTTTAATTTTGAATCGAGCACCAATTTCCGCTACGGTATGAAGCTTTGTTTGTTTACTTGCCTTACGTTTCGTTCTCACCCAGTGGTTCGCCTCCAACGAAGGGAATCATGGCGTTGCTGATTGGTTGGTGCGCTGGGGTTAAGATGACGTCTTTCGGGAAAGCCCTAAGTGACAAGTTGATTGCCTGGTTGCCGATGGCGGCACTCTGGAACTTCTTCTGAGGGTTTCTTCATTTCAGAACTTTGGAGTTCTGGCATGAAGTCTTGTTGAGAGTTCTTGAAGAGTGGATGACCCAGTTGTTTGGCGATGTGATGATGAAGAGCATCCGAAAGGGAGGAAGTATGCCTGCAAGGGCGGAAGTGTGGCAAAAATGCGAGCTTGCGATGACTGTTCAGACCTGTTCAGGCTGTTCAGACCATGGGTTTTGGACCCCACGGAGTGGGTCCATCCCACAGATGGTTGTCCCAATTAGAGGTGGTTGTGAGCGTAGCCACGCCCCGCATGGTTCCTCTTTTTTTATGCATATATTAATCTAGTGTTTGGTCTGTCACGTGGGAGGACATCTAATTGGAGTTTGCTAATTTTGATAATGTGTATTAACATGAATCCTGTTCATACGACTATCTTTTCATACGCATCAATTTTCTTTGAATACAACAAGCTTTCATTCAATACCAAGCATCCCATATCTTATATACTCATTCATACCTTCATCTTAAGAGAGGAGTTTAGGATAAACATGTTGAACACAACATAAAGACATCAAACATGTTATGTGTGCACATACATGTAATTTCATATTGGAGCTACTGGCATAATTTAACTCATTGGCGTTATAAATGTCCCTAAAGCAGGTATGTTCTTTGCTCTTGGGCCAAGAGATGAAGCAGCAAATGCATCCTGGTGGTCAGCAACTGCCTGCGGGGTTGTGAAACTGTCTTCTTCCTTATTCAAGGGAGTTGCTTGCAGATTTACACCGTCTGAGTTGGAGATGTGAAACTGCTTCTATCTTGTGCAAGGGAGTTGCTTGCAGATTTGCACCATTTGGGGTCTAAGTTGGTAAAAGCCATCTGGATTTCCTCTTTTGACCAGTCAAACTTCCTGCTGCTTTGTATCACAGAGAGAGATAACATTGTCAGCGTGGCGCAGTAGAAGGTGACAGATTCACAACTCCCTTTGAGATGACCTGTTATTCCATACACAATGTATAAGGTGAATATGTTGAGTGCAAGCAAGGACTCCGGCAGCAATAACTATGCCAGCATGATTAAAAGGGAGAGGCAGCGGGAAACAGAAATGAGGGTTCCCTGAGATGTAAAGCGACCAATCACTTTACGATCAACAAATCTGAGCGATCAATGAGAGTAGGCAAGGCAGCTTCTAAACATACCAGTTCACCATAATGCTCTATGTCCATGAGTCCCCCAGGATCCTTTACCTAATGCAAATCTATTTACAAAAATACTTGGATAAATAAATAGGTTTTTAGCCTAGACTTAAAGACTGTATCTGAGTCTTGAACATTAATTGGAAGACTATTCCATAACTTTGGGGCTTTGTAAGAAAGTCCCTGCTGTAGTTTTCATAATGCGTGCTGGAATTACAAGCAGCCTAACAAGCAGCCTGCATCTTTTGATCGAAGTAGGCATGACGGATCGTAATACACTAGCAGTTCACTCAGATACTTTGACGCGAGGCCATTTAATGCTTTAAACATCAAAAGTAGTATTTTTAAATTTATGTGAAATTTCACAGGGAGCCAGTGCAGTGTGGATAAGATAGGGGTGATGTGCTCGTATCTTCTGGTTTTAGTGAGGACTGTTGCTGCTGCATTGTGGGCTAACTGAAGCTTGTTTATGCACCTAGTTGAACAACCAGAAAGTAAGGCAATAGTCTAACCGAGAGGTGATAAAAGCATGAACTATGTTTTCTGCATCGTTTAATGACAGTATATTCCTTATCTTGGGAATATTTCTGAGGTGAAAGAATGCTGACCTGGTAATATTATCTACATGAGCTTCAAATGAAAGACTGGACTCAATAATCATACCAAGGTCTTTTACTGTTGCACTTGATGGAACAGAAAGGCCATCTAAAGTTACAGTGTGATCTAAAAGCTTGCTTCTAACTGCATGTTGTCCTATGACTAGAACTTCTGTCTTATCAGGATAAAGCAGAAGGAAGTTAATTAACGTCCAGTCTCTTATGTCCTGCAAACATTGCTCAATTTTCGTAAGTTGGTTTTTCTCAGCTGGTTTTGCTGAGACGTATAACTGTGTGTCATCAGCATAACAATAAGTAACACAAGCAACCCTGATCAGAGGCCAATAGGAGGTCATTTACTACTTTAACAAGTGCTGTCTCTGTGCTGTGATGAGGCCTAAATCCTGATTGATACAGTTCATCTATGCTATTCCTATGTAGATATGAACATAGCTGCTGTTCCAGGATCTTCGAGATAAAGGGTGGGTTTGATATTGGCCTGTAATTGGACAGCTGACAGGGGTCAAGGTCAGGTTTCTTAATTAGTGGTTTAATAACTGCTCATTTAAAAGATTTTGGAACATACCCACTGCTGAGTGAAGAGTTAATTTTTTTCAACAGGTGTTGTGTTATTGCTGGTACTATCTGCTTGAGAAAATGTGTCGCTCAAGAAATTAACAGTAGACCATCATCTGTAGATCGGAGTGTCCGAACAGGGGAGTAAGTATGAATAAGATCAGAAATATATGGGGGGCAAGACCATGCAGTGCTTTGAAGGTGAAAAGAGAATCTTGTATTGAATGCGTGAGCGAACGGGTAGCCAATGAAGTCTGTGTAGGATGGAAGTGATGTGTGAGGATTTCTTTGAATAAGTGAGAACCCTAGCAGCAGAGTTCTGAATGTATTTAATGTTGTATTTGGTAGACCATAAAAAAGAGAATTACAGTAGTCAAGTTGAGAAGTAATGAAAGCGTGAACCAGTGTCTCAGCATGTTTGATGCCTAAGAAGGGCCGTAGATGAGATATATTGTGGGGTTGATAGAAAGCAGATTTAATAAGTGACGAAATGTGAGGTAGATAGGAGTCAAAGATAGGAGTCAAAAGTTATACCCAGATTTTTAATGGTGGTGGAAGGTCTAACCAAGGTCCCGGAAATGTTAACAGTATCAGTACAGAAAGAAGCAACGTTTTTAGGTGAACCAACAAGTAGAACATCTGTTTTATCAGTATTGAGCTTGAGAAGGTTACTGGTCATCCAAGCATTTATGTCATCAACACAAGCTGAAACAGAGTTAGTGGGAAAGGGATGGTAGTGTCGAAAACTGATATAGAGTTGAGTGTCGTCTGCATAACAGTGGAAATTGAAACCATGACGGTGGATGATTTTACCTAGAGGAAGAATGTAGATGATGAACAGTAGTGGGCCAAGAACAGAACCCTGAGGAACAGGTGATGAGTGAAATTAGATTATTCTCTTCAAGGCGAGTAAAATATTCTACATTCTGATGTGATATGGTTAGTTTATCATCTATATCAATATAAAATTGTCTGGTTTCAAAGCCTTGAACTACTGTGTGTTGTTGTTGTGGAGATTTCTGCAGTGGTCTTATTTCTAGTAAATTTTGCTACGGTATTAAATAAAAATCTAGGATTATTTTTGTTAGCTTCTATAAGAGTGGAGAGATATAAACATCTAGCAGCACTAAGAGCTTTTTTATAGTTCAGGATGCTCTCCTTCTATGTTGTTGTGAATACTAACAATTTAGTTTGGCACCATTTACGTGACGCTAAGTTTCGAGGTGTCTGTTTTAAAGTGTGTGTGTGTGTGTGTGGTCATTATACCAGGGAGCAAGTTTCTTATCTCTAATCATTTTCCTTTTAACTGGATCTACATTATCTAATTTACTGTATAATGAAATGTCAGTTCTAAATATTCAGTCACCTGATCGAGTTCTGTGGAGTCAGATGGTGATCCAATCAAAGTTGATAACTCTGGGAGATTATTGATAAAGCTCTGTGTGGTATTTGATGTGAATGTACGTTTAATGTGGTAGTGCGGTGCTGTGCGTACATTATTACTATGACACACTTTAATTGAGACAAGATAATGATCTGAGATAGCTTCAGACTGTGGAATTGTGATTATATTTCTTATACTTAATCCGAAGGATATTATTAAACCTAAAGTATGAGCAGTAAAACTTCAAGCAATAAAACCTGTATTAATTCTATAAAAATTTATTTATAATATTAAACTGTGATATTCCCCAGTGAAAAAACATTGCATAAACTAAAAATAAGTTGTACCATCAGTTAATATATAAAACATATAGTAACGCTTATTATGCTTTTACCAATTTTTGGAATTAAACTTTAAACAATTGTATTGTATCCAAAAATATACAGTGGGTATGGAAAGTATTCAGGCCCCTTAAATTTTTCACGCTTTGTTATATTGCAACTAATTTTTTCCCTCAATAATGTACACACAACACCCCATATTGACAGAAAAACACAGAATTGTTGACATTTTTGCAATTTTATTAAAAAAGAAAAACTGAAATATCACATGATCCACAATATCACAAGTATTCAGACCCTTTGCTGTGACTCTCATATATTTAACTCTGTGCTGTCCATTTATTCTGATCATCCTTGAAATGGTTCTACACCTTTATTTGAGTCCAGCTGTGTTTGATTATACTGATTGGACTTTATTAGTACTGTAAAGTCACACACCTGACTATATAACACCTTACGTTATATAAGGTGCATGTCAGAGCAAATGAGAATCATGTGGTCGATGGAACTGCCTGAAGAGCTGAGAGACAGAATTGTGGCAAGGCACAAATCTGACCAAGGTTACAAAAAGAATTCTAAGAGCACAGTGGTCAACATAATCCTTAAATGGAAGATGTTTGAGACGACCAGAACCCTTCTTAGAGCTGGCGTTTGGTCAATCTGAGCTATCGGGGGAAAAGAGCCTTGGCGAGAGAGGTAAAGAAGAACACAAAGATCACTGTGGCTGTGCACCATTGATGCAGTCAGGATGGGAGAAAGTTGTAGAAAGTCAACCATCACTGCAGCCCTCCACCAGTCGGAGCTTTACGGCAAAGTGGCCTGACGCAAGCCTCTCCTCAGTGCAAGATACATTAAAAAACACTGGAAAGGACTCCAAGATGGTGAGAAATAAGATTCTCCGGTCTGATGAGAGCAAGGTAGAATTTTTTGGCCTGAATTCTAAGCGGTATATGTGGAGTAAACCAGGCACTGCTCATCACCTGTCCAATACAGTCCCAACAGTGAAGCATGGTGGTGGAATCATCATGCTATGGGGGTTTTCCAGCTGCAGGGACAGAACGACAGGATATCCTGGACGAAAACCTTCTCCAGAGTGCTCAGGACCTCAGACTGGGTTTACCTACCAACAAGACAATGACTCTAAGCACACAGCTAAAATAGGGAAGGAGTGGCTTCACAACAACTCTGTGACTGTTCTTGAATGGCCCAACCAGAGCCCTGACTTAAACCCAATTGAGCATCTCTGGAGAGACCTAAAAATGACTGTCCACCAATGTTTACCATCCAACCTGACAGAACTGGAGAGGATCTGCAAGGAGGAATGTCAGAGGATCCCCAAATCCAGGTGTGAAAAACTTGTTGCATCTTTCTCAAAAAGACTCCCGGCTGTATTAGATCAAAAGGGTGCTTCTACTAAATACAGAGCACAGGGTCTGAATACTTAGGACCATGCAATATTTAAAAATAAAAAAATTTATAAATCTGCAAAAATGTAAAAAATTATGTGTTTTTCTATCAATATGGTGTGCTGTGTGTACATTAATAAGAAAAAAAAAGACCTTAAATGATTTTATTAAATGGCTCCAATATAACAAAGAGTGAAAAATTTAAGGGGGTCTGAATACTTTCCGTACCCACTGTCTTACTGTATAGGAAAATATACTATAAGTGAAAGATCAGTGTAATTTTCAAAACACATATTTAATCTTTG
The DNA here is from genome assembly GCA_030014215.1 of Clariallabes teugelsi. Lineage (NCBI taxonomy): Eukaryota > Metazoa > Chordata > Actinopteri > Siluriformes > Clariidae > Clariallabes > Clariallabes teugelsi. The sequence continues at coordinate 25,330,051 of JAQMYG010000015.1, forward strand.
TTTTCCAATTTATTTTTGATATATTTAAAAAAAATTTGCTCAAAATAACTGTAACAATGTACAGAATGTATACATTAGAATGCAATTTATAATATATGGTAGTCTCAGTATATGTTTAGTTAAATTTGAATATACATATTCATTTATATTTAGTGCACTACGCTCTTGTGTGCGCACTTAGAAATTTATTTTTGAGCTCTAAAACTCACATTTTTGCGTTCAAGATCATTTATGTGTGTTTAAACTCTGTCTCTTCTGTGCGGTCAATATCATAAAGCTGAAGTAAACTTGCACGAACTGCAGCAGCGTTTAAACTCTGCAACTATTCCGGGGTAAATGTCATGATTTTTTTTTTTAAGGTAGTATTTAATTAAGTACATCGTTTAAACTATAGAATGTATTGGCTAATGTTTTCTTGCTACATCTTATGTACTTTGCTTCTGGTATAATGCTCCGTAGCTCTCAGCCTGTTTTCAGTCTCTGTGTAACAGCTAGAATCAACACACCAGGGTTGAACAAATACTGTACCTCTATATACTAAAACTAATGTCTGTCTTTGTTCAGACAACAGTTTATATTTTTGTTTGTGAGACAATCTAATGTTTTGTTGAACACAAATGAACTACAGTACTTTTTTTTGCAACCTTATGCAAATTAAATCTCTTGAACTCATGAATAAAATCAGCCTCATGATAACTGATGTAATGTGTTTCAAAAACATGTTAGAGTGTAGAAAATGCATTTAGCATTTGTAAATTATCCTAAGATTGTGTGTACTAAATGATATAATAAAGTATACTTGTATTAACCACACAACATACTTTTTTACAGTAGTATTTGGAATTGGCCAGAAGTATAACATCATGCTACTGCTGCAATAAGAATATATTCATAGTATATTAATCATGTATTTGTAACACAGTAAACATTGCTGTAATGTACTTATAATACATTAAATATATATACTTAAATTTCATTAATTACTGCCAGGTATGTACGTTAGTACACACACAGCCAAAGTATATTGTGTGCTAAGTATATTTAAAGTTGTTCCACTTTAGCATACAAACGTATACTTAATACATGTAAAACTATGCTTTTGTACAATTTAATTACAACTTAAATGCACCTAGTAGAAAAATTTGTTGTTCCAAAATAGCAAACTTCAAGTATACTAGTCATTAGTCTAGCTGGAAGTACACTTAAGAAGACTTTGGCCTACTAGGATTTAATATACTTAGCATACTGTTCCCTTTCAAAAGCTACACTCGATGTTGCGTGAAAACGCTATGGAAACGCTCTGACCGGTTGTTGAAGCATGTGTGTCAAACACGGCAAACATTTTGGCATATATAACCTCGGTCAGGTGACATCATTTGATTAGGTGCACCTGGAGGTTATAAATAGGCATGAACCGGAAACACCCTCAGCTCTTTTTGTCTTCAAAGACTGCATTGTTGTGTGCGTGTGTGCAAGTACTTTTTTAAAAAGAAAGCGAAAATAGAATGTGTCTTATTACTCACCAGAAAGATGGCTGAGTTAGACACGAGTGCCGTCCCTTCGTGTAAAAGAATATCTCGCTGAGGGCGATCTCCACGCTTTCTGTTTTCAGTGTTTGGGGGAAGAGCACACTGTCCTCGGGCTTGAGGGAGCAGTTAAGTATTGTGATTTTCTTCCTATTAAAGTCCCTCGCGCTCGGTTCGCCGTCTTTAAAACAAAACTGCGAGCCATGGCGCATTTTCGCGTGCAAATCTGGCGGAAGCGCACGAGACGGAATCTTCCTTTTCTCGCGCTCTCTCGCCAGATCATGAGCCTTTTACCATCCACTTCTCAAGCGCGCTCCGGCGCTTCTTGTGAAGGGGCGGAAGAAACTTTCTCTCTCGCTTCCGCGGAGATGGAAACTATCACTTCAGAGCGCTCCTCTAATGATGAGCGAGCATATCAGTTGTTATAAGAGGCGGTAACACGCGCGGTCGAACGCGTACACCTCGATTCGCAGTAAAAATAAATAAATAAATAATAAAATCCCCCAAACGCTCAAGCTTAGATAACATGTTTCTGTCAGGTGGCCGGAGGAGGGGCCTCAACGATGGCCCCTCCCCTTCTTGGCAACTTCCATGATGAGTTAACTCCTTCATGGAATAAGCCGTATTTATACCGTGTTTTTGTGCTATTGACATTGATTTGTTCTAATGTCGTTAATGCGAAAAGCACGGTTTTTTATGATGATGCCCCAGATTGAAGAGACGCTTGCGGGCTATTTCTCTCCTGGGAGCTCATCCTCCCTGAAAATTTTTTTTAATAAATAAATAAATAATCCTCACTCCCCACCAAGCCGTGTAGTCTAATATCTTCGTTGGTGGGAAAAGCTTTTTCAGGCAGCGGGTCTGGCTGGTGCTGCCCGGCACAAAATGGCTTTGCAGGCATACCAGGCTGACCTACTGAGAGATCTGAGCACTGGCGGGTCTATCGATGACGCGGCGTTTGCGGAGCTACACCGAACCACAGATTTATTTCTTCCATTGAGAGGCCTAGCCATGTCACCCCGCACATATATAAAATGTATGGATGCAGCCCTGGCTCTATGATTCCAGGTCATCCGTATCCTGAATTACACAGACGACTGGCCGATTCTGGCTCAGTCTTAGCAGCTAGCGCTTCGACATTGAGATGTCATCCTAGCTCACTTCAATTCTTAGGATTGAGACTCAACACCACAGAAAACGTTCTCTTTCCTGCTTAAGTACGACATATTATGGGTGTCATATGGGATTCGGCCGCAATACGGGCACAGCTGTCTCCTGCGACTGTAGGGACAGGGGTAGCTCAGTGGTTAAGGCATTGGACTACAGTTCGGAAGATCCCAGGTTCAAACCCCACAACCACCAA
>JAQMYG010000015.1:25367887-25381423 GCA_030014215.1 Clariallabes teugelsi
GGTTTACCATCCACGCTACAAAGGGCTAACCGCTAAAGCTACGTCTTCTGGTCACTCCAGGTTAGTTCAATCTGACAGAATGACTGAGTCTTCCGCGGGGAACCCAGCGGATCATGCGCGCATCGCTTATCAATAAGCTAACCGGAGAGATTGCTAATCTGCGCCGGGGCCTCCAAGACGTCGCGGCCTTGCGCCACGAGGATCTCCGCACGGCTGTTGAGGGCGCGGCTAGCCGGCCTCCCGTCGCAACGGCCACGGCCCCGCAACCCCCCCTTCTGATGTTTTCCTTTCTCTACCAGATAAATGGGATGGCACGGACGGGAAGTGCAGTGTATTTTTCACGGCTTTAGATCTGGTGTTTGAGTTCAAGTCCACCAAGTACTCCACCGATCGGCTGCGCATCGCGCTACTCGTTTCGTTGCTATCCGGGCAGGCAGTTGAGTGGGCCACGGCATTTCTTAGATCTGATTCTGATACCGCCCATTCATATAACGAATTTACCAGACCTTTGAACACCCTGAGGGCGAGGTGGAAACCGACACCAAGCTCTACCACCTGCGGCAAGGGGGATCGTTCGTGAGTCACTACACTGCAGAATTTCGCACTCTCGCCGTCCAGACCACCTGGGGAGACGCAGTGCTCCGGACGTCCTACTACGAGGGACTGGCTTCCATGATCAAAGACGAACTAGCCGGGCGAGAGCTTCCTGCCACGCTGGAGGGATTAATTCAACTCGCCCTCCGTATCGACCAGCGCCTCCTCTCTCGCCCGAAGCCAGCCCCGAGAACCCTGCCGCCAGCATCCACCTTCACCTTCACCACTCCACGACCGTCAAACTCCGCCACCTACACCACTCATGGACATGTCGGTTCTCCACCTCCTGCCGTGGTTGACACCGGAGCCGGGGAACCCATGCAATTAGGATGCGTATCCCTGACAGCTGCAGAACGAGAACGGCGCTTCAGAGAGGGGCTCTGTGCCTATTGTGGGTCAGCGGAGTACCACTGGGCCATATGTCTGCGTTGCCAAGGAAACGCCCAAGCCACCTCCACCTCTCTGCCACGACACCTAGCGTCTCTCGTCTCACGGTACATGTACACCTCCAGTTTGGCCACAAATGGGTCAGAAGTACTGCGTTCATCGACTCCGGTGCCACAGGTAACTTCATTGTCTCTTCTTATGCCAAAAAACTGGGAGTGGAGTTTGAAGCGTTATCCCAGGCTGTTCAAATCACATCAGTCGACGGTTGGCCTCTCACCTCCAGCCCCATCACCACCCAGACTCAACCCATCACCCTCATCATTGACCAGCACCACGAATCGATCCAGTTCCACCTCACCTCCGTCTCATCACCACCCATCATACTCGGACACCCGTGGCTACTACAACATGATCCGTTAATCTCCTGGACTCAAAACCGGATCTTACAATGGGGGCCGACCTGTTCCGAACTCTGCCTGCGGGCTCCGGCTGGGACGTGCTCTAGATAGTCCGCGGCCCCCGACGTCGACACCAACACCATTCCCGCCGCCTATCGAGACCTGGCTGAAGCATTTTGTAAGAGACGTGCTACTCATCTACCTCCTCATCGCCCTTATGACCTGGCAATAGATCTTCAGCCGGGTTCTGTCCCTCCCCGCGGCCATCTCTACTCCCTGTCCACCTCCGAGAAGCAGGCGATGGAGGATTATGTGTCTTCTGCTCTCCGTCACGACACCATCCGGCCCTCCTCATCGCCTGCCGCCGCGGGATTCTTCTTTGTGAAGAAAAAAGGCGGCGACCTACGCCCATGTGTCGATTATCGGGGGCTCAACAACATAACTATTAAGAACCGACACCCTTTGCCTCTTACCAACTCTGCCCCGGACACCCTCTCTGGTGCCACCATTTTCACGAAGTTGGACCTCCGGAGCGCCTACAACTTGGTGCGTATCAGAGAAGGCGATGAGTGGAAGACGGCCTTCAATCACCCCCACAGGACACTATGAGAGCCTCGTTATACCTTTCGGACTTTGCAATGCACCAGCAGCCTTCCAATGTTTCATTAATGACGTTCTCAGAGACATGCTCGGCCGATGGGTATTTGTCTACCTAGACGATATACTCATCTACTCACGCACACCTACAGAACATGTCCAGCACGTCAGAGCAGTGCTGAAGAGATTAAGCCTACACCGTACGCCAAATCCTCGATTCATGCCCTCGGGGCAGAGGTCTCCAGTACCTGGTCGACTGGGAAGGCTACGGCCCAGAGGAACGGTCTTGGATTCCGGCTCGGTTCATACTTGACCCCGAGCTCATACGGGACTACCGTCGTCGAGTATCCTCCACCCCAGGACCGTCGAGAGTCGGTCCTGGACAGGGGGGTACTGTCATACACACCAAATCCGTGACTGGCACTAGGACCCGGAAGTAATGCGGTCGCGAACCAGGAAGTATAAAAGGAGTAAACAAACCACAGTACAACACTCAGTCATTGAGTTCGCCCATGTCGGTTCAGGCTGTTCGTCTACCAATTCGTGAGTACCCACTTTCTTGGGTTTTGCTTTCTGATTTGAGTGTGTGTTTATAGGACGCGGGTTAAATTTGTGTTTTTCCCTTGATCCCCTTTTGTGAGAGTCCTTAGACAAATTTGCGTGGTTATCCTGCCTACTTGCTTGCTTCCGCGTTTGGGTTTGCCATCCACGCTACAACGGGGCTAACCGCTAAAACTATGTCTTCTGGTCACTCCAGGTTAGTTCAATCTGACAGCATCTTGAAGAGTTGAAAGACTGAGTACATTAAATATAGACTATGTATTTCCCACATGGCACTGCTGTCTCATGAAACATTGTTTTCAACATAAATTAAAGCAATAACACTATCAAATATGCTGCAACTTTGCAATTATAATTTTAAAAGACCTTTCTCATAATGGCTGTGTCACAATGACACAATTGCCAAGAATGTCTCTGTATGCTCTAGAATTACCATGTACCTTCACTGGAACTAACAGCCATGCTCCACACAGCCATGCTCTGACATCTGGTGAAAAGCCTTCCCAAAAAAAGGTGGAGATTATTTTAACAGGAAAGGAGGACTAATTCTGGAATGGGTTCTTCATCAACAAGAACATATGGGTGTGATTGTCAGGTGTCCCAACATTTACAGCCAGATAGAGAAGTTTACCTGATTCAGTTGCTAATAAAGTCTGTACGAAAAAACTATCTGTTTGACCTTAGCAACAATCAGGGCACAATGAAATCCATCACTGATATTTGTGATATTTAAGGTATAAATATAAACCTTTACAATCTGTCCGAATAATTCAAAAGAACTAGTCTCACATTTTTGGCGTGTCCAGCATAGAGGTTTTAGAGTAGTCAGATTCTTTAAAATAGCTGCCTCTGAAAATCCTACAATGAACCCCCTATACACACACACACACACACACACACACACACACACACACACACACACACACACATCCTGGGGAAAAGCACAGGCACATCAGTGGGAAATAACTACAGTAAGCTAAGGTTTTCTTGAATTATTTTCTTGAAGTAATTGAGATCTCGCATGTGATGTAATGAGGACATTTTCAATCTGGTTCAAACATGTGAACACCCTTACAATTTTTTCTTCCCTTTTTTCCCATCCTACCTCTATTAAACCCCTTCCTTCCCTGTTTTTTCAACCCCACCCCCCCACCACAGCCTCCTACAGCGTCCATATTAGATTTTTACAGAAACCACATTTGTTATAACAGGTATGTGGGATGCCCCAAGAAACTCTTTTTATTTTTACTCTCTGCTGGACCCTCCCACTTGGGCGTTAGCTTAGCAAAAGACTTTTGAAGGGTGGAGGAGAGAGGTTGAGTCTTTCGCCAAACCAGTTCGCCCGGTTGCACGGGCGCATCATTCTGCCGGGTAGTGCGGGATCTTGCCTGTTTGGTGTATGGTGGTCTCTTCCACCGCTGTGGTCCTGTGGCTGTCGTGTACAGTGCAGGTTGCTGCTCACAAGAATTGAAGAACTGCCATTTTTTATACCCCCTGTGTCTGCTTGATGAGAGCTCATGATAGTACTGCAAGAACTTCTTGGTTAATGATTGTGGAACCACCAGCTGGAATCTTCCTCCTCGCCCCACAGGAACACTTGGATATAACACCCCCTGATGGTGTTCAAAGATGATCCTCTGGTCCTGTGAGTCTCTGGGGTCCGCTCCAATGGCCAGTTGTGCTACAGTATCTGACTGTCTTCCTGCTGGGCTTGTGATATTTTGCACTGGTCGCTGAGCAGGATGGAGGGAAACTTGGTGGTAGGTTGTGGAAGGACCGCCTTTGGAGGCAGAGCGTAATAGAGGTGAGAGGCAGCTGAGAAGTCTCTGCCATGTTGACCGGACTGTGGTACCAGAGACCTTAACTTGTCCTCAGGCAGTCATCAGGTAGGAACACAGCCATGAATGCTTCTTTAAAAGACTCCCAGTCCCTTACCTTGGCCTTCTCCGCCTTCCACCAGCTCAGAACAGGGCCTCGCAGAACTGTGCTGAGGGTTCCGATGAGCTCGCCACTGGGGAGTGGTCCTCCACATTGCTCTATGAACTTGAATACGTCAGCTGTCTCTGTTGAGTCTCCAAATGATGGAAAATCGACGTGGATGAGTAGACGAGCACAAAAGATTAGCGTTAGTAGCTTTAGCATTATCATTAGACTCCATCCTGTTCTGAAAGACTATGCAACACCAGAAAATACACAAAAAAAGACTCCCCGTATGGGCCACCCGTTACCGGGTTACACTAACGTGGGAACTTTAATTTATGCTCTGGTGAAGTGTTAGCCGCTCAGGACAAGAAAAGACGCACACAGCCAATGTAAACTGTAACTGAAAGTGTATTAAGCAATAAATAAACTAAAGAGGTGCACCAAAACCAACAAAACTAATAATAATAATATTTACAAAATATATACAAATAGCGATGGTCAGTAAGTGTGTGGAATGATTGTCCAATGTCCGGGTTATTTATGAATGTTTTGGAGTGAGAGGTGGGAGAGCTGGATCGGCCTCACCGGAAGTGTTGTTAATAATCTGGGAGCGCGATTTTGGAGCAGGAGCGAAGTGGTGAAGTAGACCGTGTGGTAATAATCCAACAGGAAAGGATATCCGCCAACGACAGACTTCACAATAGCTTTCGACTCTGAGTTCATGAACCCAAAACAACTCCTCATACTCTCCTCCACGAGCTACTCCTTGGGTGTCCTTTTATTAGGATCCCTTGACCCTGTTACGTCATCGGGATGACCTCACTCCGCAGTTGCGCACTCTCGCGAGACTTCATCCCCGAACCAAAACACCAAATCTTTGGGACACATAAACCTTACCGGAAGCGATTTATAAGGCACAGCAGTTTTCTTTAATTTTAAAAATCTGCTTATACGAAGCCAATATAAGAAAACCCTTTTATCTGGCTGCGCTACAATAATAACATTTAAAATTAAGTGCATTGAGGCTTTACACATACATGAAGATACAATTTCTGGAATATTTGCTTTTCACAAAACTGTAGACGTTCTACAGGAACCTCATGTGAACTTTACACTTGCACTTTCAACTGGTGGTGTAAATACAATTCATGAAAGTATGTGTTTACTTGATATGAGAAGGGTTTTAGTTTGAACATGGTGAACCCAAGTAAAAAAAAGTATGTTAAATCCTAGCATGCCAAAGCATTCTTAAGTGTACTTAAGTGCAGCCAGACTAATGACTACTTGAAGTTTGCTATTTTGGAAATAATTTTGAACTAAGTGCATTTAAGTTGTAATTAAATTGTATTTTATTACAATTTAAAGTTTATTAAGTATACTTTTGTGTATACAGAGCATATCAAACTCCTGATCCGTGATAATTTCATTAACAATAAGTGCTTTTGATGTGAGAGATCTAATATTTAACAGTCCTAGCTTCAGATCAGAGGTGCTGGCTGCACATTCAGTGTGATCCGAGTTTGTGGTATCTAAAGTGAAACAACTTCAAGTATACTTAGTACATGTAGCCAAGTAAGGCATCTATAATTTTATCTGTGTGCATAAAGTTTTCTCACAACTGTCACTGATTTCACCATTTCAATGTTACACTGTTTAAAACTACAAAAACCTGTAAAAACTACAACACACATTATAATGTGTAGCCTACTTTGCGACTCTCAGTGTTGCAAACAGTGATGTCACATGCTTTCCTAGGACCAGTCCTACTCCTTGTTGAATGTAAGAGTACGGGAAGTGGGGATGTGCAGTTGTGGAGAAGTGGTAATGTTGGCATGGATCTGGGTGACCGAATGATTCTTCAGGTAATGTGTTTTGAATTATATTATAAATCTCTGGCTTTATTTATGATCCAACATTAACTTTGGTAGACTTACTCTGCAAGTCATGCTAGCTGAGTTAAAAAAAGAAAAAAAAGAAAGCTGAGCTAGTTTGTGATACACTGTATTCAATGTACATTTCAACTTTTTAAATTATAATACAATATAATATGATATAATTATGTCAGTTATTTTTTCATATGCTGTAACTCTATACCTGCGTGCATGCGTGTATGCTGTGTTTTTTTCCTCTTACTAATCTGCTGAGCAAGAATGTTCACTGCTGTCACTTATTGTAATTGTGCCCTTGTCACTCCTCCTCTGTCCATTATACTTCACTCCTTTCCAATTCCCCCTCTTCTTTCGCTTTTTCTTATCTTCTCTTTCTTAATTTCCTACAGATTAATACAAAGGGCATTTTCTAAGAATACACTGAAAACACTTCTAAAAGACTTGTATAGGAATTGTAATTAGTCATGTGAAACAAAGTTCTCTCAGACACCCACACTATGTCATGTTACACTGTCAGATGCTTCTGTTAAAGCCATTTTATGTGTTTATATATATATATATATATATATATATGAGTGAATGTTGCTTATCTTAGTGTTTAGTGCTAAAGGGTCAGTAAAATATAGGATAGTATGGTACATAGTACATCCATCTAGCAATGCCTGTAGTCCAAATAGGGACCATGGAGGCCAATAGTGATTACAGTTTTATTTATTCATAATTCACAACCATGTTAGAACCTCTGGTCAAAATTCACATGACATTCACAAACCTGCGGGCAAATTTGGGAACACCATTTTGCCTAATCTGCATGTCTTTGTACTCTGTGAGAAAACATGAGTACACAGAGGAAACTCACCAAGCACAGGGAGAACATCCAAACTCTATTCACACAGGCCCTGAGACGGGAATCAAACCCTGGAGGTTCAAGGTGACTGTACTACCCACTAAGCCACCGTGGTACCAGATTGTATAGTACTATTTTACTCTATTGTTCAGTAAAGTACAGTAGAGTAAATTATAGTACAGTGCAGAATAGAATAGAATAGAATAGAATAGAGAAAGAGGACCCAAATGCATCTAAACAGGGAATGAAGGGGGGCGTAGTTCAGAGGCGATCCTTGAATCGTTGCTGTGTCCTGCTTGACGACACTTCCTGGACGGCTGAGTAAAATCTTGAATATTCACATGATTGGAACAGTCTCATATCCGTGATTAAAGTGAAAGATCCAACAATCCAAGAGGATTAATCAGTTCCATTGCCGAGAGATGAAGCAGAAGATCAGAGCCAGTGATTCACTCAGCCGTGTGGAAATCTGAAAGGGGTAAACAGAGATGTAATCATGATCTAAGCCAGTAAATACAAAATTCAAAAATAAGTTCCAAAATGCAATGCAGGTGATGAAAACTAAAAGAACAGGTGAGGTTGAGATCAGGGAAAATGTATATTGAAAAATAATCATGAGATCAGCAAGGAGAGGTTTGAGTCACTCTTTTATACTGGGAACTTGATTGTGTGAGCAGAGTCAGGTGTGGCAAATCAGAGTGGAATGCAGAAGCACAGAAGAAAAAGGTCAACTAGGTTGATGAAGCACTGGGGTTAACATCAAGGGCGATGTGTAACCTGTGACAGTGAAGAATGATCAATGGTCTTAGGATCCCTGCAAGTTCACATGCTGCCACGAAGCCTAGGACATTCTCCCTCATAGTTTCCCACCAAATACAATGCTGAACAAGAGACACGGTGTGGTGACATGCCAACTTGGACCTAGGCCCCCATTCTAACACCTGAAGGAGAACTTACTCTGGTATGAGTAGGCGGTTCAGCCAGTAGCTCTAGATCCCTAATGTCATAGTTTCTCTTAGCAGGTGTGAGGCGACAATTTCTTCAGCCCCAGTCTTAGAAGCATTTACCTCCATGGCAAACTGGAGGGCAGAATCTGGGACAGAGAGAACTGGTACTGAAGTGAACCTCTGTTTGAGGCTCAGTAAGGCCTCATCTGGAGGAGGTAAAGGTGAGGGCTGTAAGAGGAACTACCACTGTGCAATGGTTATTAATGAATCTGCTATAAAATAAATTTGCAAATCATAAGAAACTGTGGAGCTCCCATCTGGAGGTCGGTGAGGGCCAGTCAGTGATGGCATTGACTTTAGATGGCTTCATCTGGATCTTGGATGGAGATATCATGAACTCCAGAAAAGAGACTCCTAATGGAATTCACACTTCTCTGCCTTGACAAAAAGTTCATTTCCCAGCAGCATCTGTAAGACCTAGCAAATATAGCTTATGTGATCAAGGGAGTGAGAAAAGATTAAAATATAATCTTTTGCACGAAAATTGCATGAGAATTGAGATTGGAGATCATCATACTGTACATGGGTGGAACATTGGTGAGGTCAGTAAATTCCTCCTTAGATATGGCTGAAAAAGGTTGAGTAAATGCAGAGAGAAGACACAAAGACGATGAAAGAAGGGATCCAGCCTAATAGTGTGTTCCAGGCCCAGTCAATATGAGGATTGTGTTGAACTAGCCAGGGACATCCAAGAACAATTGGTGTATAGGATGTGTTCATAATCAAAAATGAAATAATCTCTGTATTGTTGAGCCATTCAGAGCATGAATGAGGGCTCAGACGGTGTGATCCCTGTAGTTTACAGTAACAAGGAGAGAAAGAGAAGAGAGAGGGGTTGAGAGAGTGTCCCCTAGGACCCTCAGTCTCATTAGGGGGCATTGGCTTTTAATGGACAGGTCTCCTGGAAGTGACCTGCTTGGCCACAGTAAAGGCAGTTCTCTCCCTGCATCAATGCTGGTGTTTGTCTGTAGAGATGCAAGTGCAATCCACCTGCATGGGTTCAGGGGCAGGTTCAGTCGATGAGGAGGAACCATTCTCCCTGAATGTGTGCACCCTCCCACATTGTCTAACATGTTTATCAAGTTTTATCAAGTTTTTCCATTTAAAGTAAGAATGAAAGGTTTAACAATATATTAATACATCAATAAAGTCACACTAAAAGTAGTATACGGTATATCAAGCAGAATAAAAAAGATCTAAGGGTTGTTCTGATCACATTATTTTTATTTATTTTACAAAATGTAAATAAAAGTAACAATTTCACAAATTCTATGTCACTTTTTCATAATTTTATTGCATTTTTATTGAAGTTACTACAAAGTGGATTTCTTTATAATAAATGTAGCAATTTTTGCAATTGAAGAGCAGGTGATGGACTTTTGTCCAAAATGTCATCTCTGGACTTCACTGCACTGATTACATGCTGTAGAAAAATATTTCAGTTACTTCCCGAACATACCTCATTCATAACACACCATATGAATAGTACAAGCCCATCCTTTAACTCCACCCCATGATTAAAAAGTATATCTAGATAAACCTGATCCTCACTACCTCACTAACTGCACTGCCTGTGAGTCTCTGAGCCGCCTGCAAACTCCTTCAATCATGAACAAGATCATCGTCTATGAACATGCTAACTTCAGAGGAAACAGCAGAGAGTTCACCTCTGATGTCCGTAACTTAGTTGAGCAGAACTTTAATGACTGCATCTCCTCACTGAAGGTCATCGGGAATCCATGGGTGGCGTACACAGATGAAAATTTCAGTGGTGAACCAACCGCCTATGAGGAAGGAGAATATAGTAGCGTGTACTACAATGATGCAATTTCCTCACTTGAGCTGGTGACAGATGACCTGGATAATCCTCAGATCACACTGTATGAACAAAGTAACCACCAAGGCCGGAACCTCGTTCTCAAATGTGAGACCAACTTGCTTTATGGAACTTTTAATGATAAAGCATCCTCTCACAAGGTGCAAAGTGGAGCCTGGGTTCTGTATCAGCATAAGAACAAGGGCGGGCATTGCATGATAGCCAGAGCTGGTCGTGATCTGGCTAACTATGGCTGGTTCAATGACCGTGTGACCCACATCCGTCCTCTTAAAGCGGGCAAACCCATCATTAAAGCTGATGTTGAATGGGACAAGAAGAAAGAACATGTGAAAACAGTTAACCTTGACTCTATCACTGGTGTGAATTATGGATCAGAGAAACAAACCTTCACCACTGAGATGAGACGAGAGTATTCAGGATCCGTCACTGAGAGCTTCAAATTTAGCAATTCAACACAGATTAGTGTGGGAACCAAATTTGAAGTTACGCTGTTTGGTGCAGAAACAGAGAACATCTTTAATATCAGTAACACCTTTACCGTGGAGAAGGGTCACAGCGAAACCAAAACCACAACTAACAGTGTTAAAGTCAATTTGCCAGCCAGCATTCCTCCTCACACCAAGCTCACAGTGAACATGGTGAGGAAGCAGGTGTCTGTTACGGTTCCAGTCAAGCTGACCATCACCACAGGCTTTACCTCTAAGGTTGAGTATGGAGAGTACAGGTGTGAGGATGGGAATTCTATTTACGCTGAATACAAGGAGGAGAAGATCTAGTACAGCTATGTGAGGAACAAAACACAGACCAGTGTTAATGTTGCAAATATTCTAAAAATTAATAGACAGCTTTTGAATAATCAGAAATAAGAAACCAAAGGTGCTGTGGTATTAGATTAGCTTTAGAACAACAGGACAGTCTTCTAATCTCATGTAAGTGTGCATTGAAATGGGATTTAGTCATAATTTTCATGTTGCATGTTTCACTGTAATGTTATTTAACTTATGTTTTAGCATATTTACATTGAAGTTGCATTTACTAACTTTAATGATCTCCTAATGTATCTTTAAAAACACAGAAGCGCCTGAAGTGTTTAATGCTTATTCCTTGTATTTCCCTGTCTGTGTGATTATGATATATAATCTAACATTGAAAGTAATTACATAAAAAATATAGTGTGTGTTTGTCTCATTCATGTAAAAGCTTCACTTGTAAGAAAAGTAGATGAATTAATATTATAGACTGATCGGTGTCATTTTAAATATTTAAAAGATTTTACACTTTAATAACAAAAAACAGTCAATATACCTGATCAATGGTATAATTTTAGAGAGTATGTCTGTCAATACATATTTATTTATTATTTTAATAATACATTTAAATTAAAATTTTAAATGTAATTTAAATAGAAGACAATGACGTTAAAACTTGTAGTCTAATGTTACCAGTTGCTGTCTGCCTCCCCCTAGTGATGAGCTGACTGTACCCCTTACACAATATTAAATGCAACTATAAATGGATATCAATTATAGCATGTTGTTAATCAACCATAATATTATGATCACCCATCTAATATTGAGTTGTTCTGACACCTTTCTACTGTAACCAGCATTAACCTTTTCTTTATTTTGAGCTACAGTAGCTCTTTTATTGGATTGGACTACATAGCCTTCACGCCCCATGTGCATCAGTGACGACTGACTTTTGTGTGATCTGGCATAAACCCCGTGCCAAGTTGTGTGCGGATCGGATGGTCTGCTGTGGCGACGCCTCTACAGGAGCAGCCGAAAAACCAACAACATATCCTACCACTCAAAAGTTTGGGATAACTTGCAAATGTCTTTGTTTTTGTTTAGTGATTTATTTTCTACATTCTACAACAATATTGGGGATTTCAAAAGGATAAAATAACACATATGGAATTAGGTAATTATGTAACAACAGCAACAGTCAGTCATTATTTTAAGACACAAAGGTCAACCCATTATTTCTTAAGACATCCCACTGTATATGCAATCTCTTTATTATTATAGTTTTAGTTTATTTCATATATTAACTTACCTATCTGCTTTTCTCCCTTCTCCTACTTTTTTTTCTTTTTCTTAATGTCCTGATTCTAGTTGTGTGAACTAGTGAGGATGGATGTTAACATTAGGGCCATTAAACCCAGGTAGAATGTATGGGGATTAAAATGAAGAATAGATTCTCAGGTATGGGCTAATGCTTAACAGTTGCGCAACCAACATTCATCTTAAACAAAGCATGCATCGTCACGCTTGGAAGCTCAATTGTGAGTGGTGTGGTGCAGAAATCGAAATATAGCCTTCCTCGTCCCAGGAGCTGACTTGAGTTAGCTTACATCGGAAAACTCAAAGAAACACTAAAATAACAACCAGCCAAAGTGCGAACGAATTGCTGTAAGAGGCCCTGATAATACAGCATGATTATTATTATTTAGTACAACAATTAACCTTTAAGCAAAATAGAACCTGTATTTTCTACTTAATGTCCTGATTCTAGTTGTGTGAACTACAACTAGAGGATGGGTGTGAATATTAGGGCGATTAAACCCTGATAGAATGTATGGGGATTACAATTAAGAAGAGATTCTCAAGTGGGCTAATGCTTAACAGTTGCACAATTTTGTTTCTATTCAATAATGTAAAACAGTATTGTAATTATTTTAATAACAATCAAGATTATGATTGATGATCAGGTATTAGCCCAGTTATACGCTTTTTTAAAAATAATTGTTCTTATATGGCCCTTTGCCAGGGTAAATCGTTCAGTGACAGACCTATAACTTTCCATGTAAAACAGGAACATCTGTATAAATAAATAGATTAAATGTATCATTGGAACACTTTAGAACCTTGGTAAGTAATATTTACGTTATTTATGTCATGCTGTGATTCACATTCATTTACAGTATGTGCTTCAATGTTTATCTTAACTGAAGCATGCATTGCCACGCTTAGAAGCTCAGTAGTGAGCGGGGTGGAGCAGAAAACGCAATGTAGCCAGTGCAAGCCAAAGTGCAAACGAATAACGAATTACGAGACCTTGATTATACTGCATAAACATTATTCAGTACAACGAAATCTCTGAAAAAAATCCAGGGTTAATGAATTAAGATGATTATACAGCAAACATATTATTTAGTACAACGAAATCTCTGAATCCTTGATGATACTGCATAAATATTTAATACAGCAAATTTCTTTAAAAATCTTCTGAAGCATTTTCACAAATGTAAGACTATATATTTTGGTTTATATTGCAAACGAATAATGAATCAAGAGCTTCTGATTATACTGTATTGCATAAATATTATTTTGCACAAATAAATCTCTGAAAATGTTGGGCAATATATTTTGCTTAAGTCCCAGACGAAGTATATATGTTATGGTATATATATTATACACTCCCAAAGAGAACCTCAACATCTTCAGCTCTGCTACCTCCAACTCTGCCTCCTGTCTTTTCTTCAGTGCCACTG
>JAQMYG010000015.1:25386719-25397995 GCA_030014215.1 Clariallabes teugelsi
CTGGTGGTGTCAGATGCAGATCCACTGACTCTGGTGGCCTTGAATGGCCCTTTGAAATTACACTGTTGCCAAAGAAGGATTAAATTTCTGCCATGCCATATTTCTTCCTAAATTCACTCTGACATCGCTTAAACAAATTCGTGACCCACTAGATTCACACTATGAAGACGCGCGCTGCCCAATACTGTACACCATACATGAGTGACTGAGTGAAGGGGAGCAATGGCTGTCTGGCACGTACCTTATCAGTCCGAGTCAGGGGCATCCCAGCAATGTTTCCTTTAGATTGATTAATTCTAGCGAAAGTAATTACAGAATACTCAGGGACTCTTTCAAGTAAATCACCTTGTATTTGGTGCACTGTGTCATTTGGCTTTATGACAAGCTTTTTCACTAATGTCTTCTGATGCAGATGTCAAACTCTGCCTGTGGTCTCACATCTGGATTGGAACAAGGAGAAAAGTGACATTCACTGATCTTATAATTAATACCCACTTCCACACTATAATACACACTTTTACTAAGAGTTTTTCCATTTTTCTACAACAGCTCTCCGTCTCGACCTCTGAAGACGTTACCAGTAAAACAGACAGCAACAGTAAACACTCACCCTTAACAACACAGAACTGAAACATCATCATAATCTCTGAAACAACAAACAAGAAAAATTAATCTTTAACTCATCTCTAAACCATTAAAGCGTGTTATTCAACACCACTTGTTCAGTGTATTAGGCAATATTTATTAGAGAATAATAATCATAGACGAACAAATTATCAAAAAGATTAAAAAACATAAATAAGTAACACTTTTTAAACATCTAAAAAGTGTTAGTCTGCTGTAAAATAGGCATTACTTCTTGTTGCAACTAATTCCTCCAGACTTGTTTCTGGTACTACATGGGAACTCAACAACAAGTAAATAGGTGTTACTGTTTCTTTAAAACACATTAATGTTTAGGCAGCTGTAACGGTTTCGTCCCTTTTTGCATGGGTGACACCATAAAGCACAGACACGAGGTCTTACGGGAAAAAGGGTAATTTATTTAGGGAAATGGGGAAGGAAAGGGTTAAAGGAAGGAGGATGGAAAGATAGGGAAGGAAGGAATGTGCACATGCGGGTCTGATGAGCAGCGCCCCGCTGAAATGACAGGCTGGTGAGCGTTGGGCAGTGGGCAGAGTGGCAGCGTGGGCCCGCGTGGACAGCAGCTCCTGCCTCCGTCCGCTCGCGCTGACTCTGATCTCGGCAGATGGCCGGACCGGCCCCTCTCAGCTCACTCCGTGGCGCGGCCTCAGATGGGAGTCCTCTCTCACGTCTGGCGGCTGGGCAGCTTTCCCCGGCTGGGAACAAGGTCCGTGACGTGATCCCCCTTGCGGCCTTTTCCTCCTCGGTGGCAGGGTCACCATAATCCGGCTCCATTGTGAGTTAGACCGAGTAAGACCCCAGCCTCATTCAGGACTCAACCCAAGGTCCGTGCCAAGTGTCCCCGTGCTGCATTCTCCACCAGTGTAACGGGTTCGTCCCATTTTGCACGGGCAGCACCATAAAGCATGGACATGAGGCGAGGTCTTACGGGGAAAAGGGTAATTTATTTAGGTAAATGGGGAAAGAAAGGGTTAAAGGAGGGAGGATGGAAAGATAGGGAAGGAAGGAATGTGCACGTGCAGGTCTGATGAGCAGTGCCCCGCTGGCATGCGGACACAGGCTGGTGAGCAGTGGGAAGAATGGCAGCGTGGGCCTGCGTGGACAGCAGCTCCTGCCTCCGTCTGCTCGCGCTGACTCTGCTCTCGGCGGATGGCCGGACCGGCCCTTCCCAGTCCTCTCTGTGGCACGGCCTCAGACTGGGGGGCCTCTCTGATGTCCAGTGGCTGGGTGGCTTTCCCCGGCTGGAAACAAGGGCCATGACGTACTACCCCTTGTGACCTTTTCCTCCTCGGTGGCCGGGTCACCATAATCTGGCGCCATTGTGAGAGCTGAAGAGCTGCAGGAGCTCCGTCTGTCCTTGTCGCATATTCGCCTCTTTGAAGTCCCGGGGATGCATTCCATTGCCTCATTTGCATCCTTCTTTTCCGTGTTGTAGCGCACGCATCGCTCTCACACCGCTTAGTAAAGTCCGCAGCAACCCAACAGACCCCGAACTACACTCCCCACTATGTTTTATAGTGTGGGAAGAAGCCTGGGACCATTAGCGCCGATGCCTCACCAGCCGTGCCTAATTCTGCGGCCCCGCTCCTTTGCACACCTGCAGATAGGGGAGGCCGTCTAGCTAGTGAGCTTTGGAGTGAGCGAGGAGCGATATTGATTTGGCACATTACCGGCGCACGCTGTGACAGCACCACATCCAGATTCTACTGTCTCAGCAAATCATGGGTTACTGTAGTAAAGACAAAATGAAGATCATTTACTTTATTTTTGAATAGTAATAAATTAATTAAGGGAAGAAGTTTTATTATGGTCTCACAATAACTTAAATCAGTAACTGTGTGAATGGTATCATGACTGGTTATTAATTTATCCCATATCTGCCCAAATGGCAAAAAATCAAAAATCAGTAAAGCAGAAGAAATAAACACTTACTACCACTGTAACTTACTTACTTACAACAACAACTAGAGAATACATTTCATAACCATTTCTTTCAAATGATCTTTTTTTTCTGAACGTTTTTTTTGTTAGACCTAATTTCCATTTAATTAATTTCCACGTCACTGCCAAGGACTACTGAACCATTCTGGAGGACCATGGGCACCCAATGGTTCAAACATTGTATCCTGAAGGCGGTACCGTGTATTAGGATGATAATGCACCAATACACACAGCAAGACTGGTGACAGAGTGGTTTGATGAACCATGGCCTGCACATTTCCCATGGCCTGCACAGTCACCAGATTTAAATATTATTGAGCCACTTTGGGGTGTTTTGGAGGAGCGAGTCAGGAAATGTTTTCCTCCACCAGTATCACGTAGTGACCTGACCACTATTCTGCAAGAAGAATGGCTCAGAATCCCTCTGGCCACAGAGCAGGACTTGTATCTGTCATTCCCAAGACAAATTGATGCTGTATTGAACACAAAAGGAGGCCCTACACCATACTAATGAATTATTAACTCATTATTAACTTCTCTCATAGAACAAGTTAGAGTTAGTCAAGCCAGAGTTCAGGGTTACACTCAGTTTGTTAAACCTTTCTAAAAGATCACCCCCTGGAGGAAAGTGTTTTTCCTTTTTCTAACAACAAGCGAAACATTCCTCTCAGCATGACACACAAAGTGATGGCTTACACTGTGTGGCCTTTGACATGCTAACACCCACGTATCAGTCACGTGATTCACAGGAAACTAAAGTGGGTCTTTAGCTGCAACTGCCTTCTGGATTTCACATAAGCTCCAGTGCTTTGATATCGAACAGACCATCACTAAGAGTTGGTAAATGAGTTTGTATGTAATGTTGTACAACATTTTGTAAGTTTGTTGTATAGTTGTTTTTTATAGCCAATTTATTTCGGGAATCAGCAAAAGTGTTTTTCATGTTGTGTTTGTTTTTGTCTTGTAAATTTGTTTCAGGAGTTGTTCATTTGATTTGGCTTTCTTTACCTGAAAATCTGAGTAACCTGCAAATATCTTCAGCCATGAACAAGATCATCGTCTACGAACATTGCAACTTCCAGGGCCTCAGCAGAGAGTTTACATCTGATGTCCCTAATTTATGTAATGAGAGTCTTAATGACTGCATCTCCTCTGTGAAGGTCATCGGGAATCCATGGGTAGCATACATGCATGTGAATTTTACTGGCGAACCGACTGTCTATGAGGAAGGAGAATACCCCAGCGTGTACTACAATGATTCATTTTCTTCTCTTGAGCTGGTGACAGAAGACCTGGATAATCCTCAGATCACACTGTATGAGCATGGAAACTACCAGGGCCAGAGCCTTGTCCTTAAGCATGAGACCAACTTGTGTTATGGCACTTTTAACGATACAGTATCTTCTCACACAGTGCAGAGAGGAGCCTGGGTTCTGTATAAGCATGGTGACAGGGGTGGGCATATCAGGGTAGCCAGGGCTGGCCGTGATGTGCCTGACTATGGTGAGTTCAATGACCAACTGAGCCATGTCCGTCCTCTTAAAGCAGGCAGACCCAGCATTAAAGCTGAAATCGAATGGGACAAGAAGAAAGAACATGTCAAAACTGTTGTGCTCAACTCCATCACTGGTGTGAACTATGGATCAGAAAAGCAATCCTTCACCACTGAGATGAGCCGAGAGTATTCAGGATCCATCACAGAGAGTTTCAAATTTAGTGATTCCTCACAGATTAGTTGGGGAACCAAATTTGGTATAACAGGGTTTGATTTGGTAGCAGAGAACACCTTAAATGTCAATGAAACAATTACTGTGGAGAGAGGCCACAGCAACACCAAGACCACATCTAAGAGCACCAAAGTCTCCTTGCCAACCAACATTGCTCCTCACACCATGCTCACAGTGGACGTGATGAGGAAGGAGGTAATCATTATAGTCCCGGTCAAGCTGACCATCACCACTGGCTGTACCTCTAAGGTTGAGTATGGAGAGTACAGGTGTGAGGATGGGAATTCTATTTACACTGAATTCAAGGAGGAGAAGATCTAGTACAGCCACGGGAGTAGCAAAACAGAGCAGAGTTAATATTAAATGTATTATAGAAAATTAATCAACAGCATTTAACCAATCAAAAGTGATCATTTGACAGTGCAGTCTTATTTGCTTTAGACATACACTGTCCATGTTGCAAGACAGCAGTAATTTAATCTCATGTAAGTTTTATTTTATGTTTTGATTTTTTCAGTTTACCTTTTTTATTTGCTTTGTTGTATCATTATTTTTTTTTTGGCCTTGAATTTCTTTTAGATTTAAATTTACTTTTATTCATAATTATGTGTTTGATGTCATGTAATCATGCATTGATAAATGTAATGTCATAATTTTATAAACATGTATAATGAATGGAAAATAATGCAGCAGCTTGAAGCTTGAATTAATGTGTGTTAAGGTGGGATTTTATACTGCATGTGCTTTTATATGCTTTTATTTTATATGGGATTTTATATGCTTTTATTTTAAATGGGATTTTAGACTGCATTTTATACTGTTATATGATTCTTTTTATCTATTTAAAAAAAAATAAATCCTGCATTTACTGTTTTTACTTCCAGCTTTAATGACTAACAATTATCTTTTATATCATTAAAAAAGGCTGAAATGTCTTAAGTGAGTGTTTAATCCTTATCTTTTCTTTGTGTATGTAAAATGTGAAAGACAATACTCAGTTTTGTGCAGGAATCCAACGTGGTTTTACTGTAGCCAAAAATTGTACTCAAGTAAGAGTAGCTGTACAAAATAATATTAATTAAGTAGAAGTAAAAAATAGAAATCCAAAATATTACTCAAGTAAGAGCAAATAAGTATTTGGTGAAAAGATACGCAAGTACTGAGTAACTGTTTCATCGTAATGTCCAATTTATTTATTTTTTTAGAAATGATGTAAACAGCCAAACAATATAATAAAATAATGTACAAATTGTGGCATTTACAAATAATTAAATGAAATAAAATTAATGAGTAAAAATAAATGTCTTTCAAAAATAGCTAATTAAGGAACAAGAAACACAGATTTCCTAATCTCACTTTTTTCACAACATATAAAGCTTTTGAAACAAATCCCTTCTGTATCTGCTCTGCATTCTGTAATACAATTATTTTTATTTTGCCATTATTAATGAATATACAAATAAATAAGAAAATAAAAGTAAATGTTTTTCATTTCTGAAAAGTTTACACTTGCAAATAAAGTTGTAGGTATATACCGTAGATAGATATTATACTTTGCTTCTAATATTCAGAATATTCAGAATTCTTTATTATAGCTAAAAATATCCCATATAATGAAGTGGTCTATAGTCATAGCTTAAAGCATTTTGTATTACATTGGTGGCAGCACTGGTTGGCTATTTATACTTCTATTTTCTGTATGGAGGTTATCACATCGACCACAGACATCAACTTGCTGGCACATCTATATTAGTCATAATATTTTACGAACTATATTTTTGCAAGTTTGGGCTATTTTTTCTCTCCTTCTTCGCGCTGTGCTCGCATGTGAGATGTCCGTTGATGATAATATCGGCGGGTTGCCGCGACCACATAATGCAATGCCTGCTGTAAACTCGATGTGACTTTCAGAATTGATCTTCAGAATTAATGCTCAATCATTCAAATTGTGGATACAAAGGTTTGAAGTGGCACTTAAAGTTTCCACCACACCACCCGATAAAGCTGCACTCCCTCCTGCTAAACTCACGGGACCCACATTTGCATATTGGCAGTCTCTTTCACCTGCTGTTGACTACAGGCTGATTAAGGCAAGGTTAAGTGCTGTTTTTGGTCGTGCACCATTTTTGGCCACATTTCAAACGTATTTAAATGCTCATCCCCGCAAATCTCAGTATGATGTCGAAATTGTGAGATTTTTCACAGACTTGTTACTGGCTTAGACCCTGCACTTTAATAAAAAAATACATGAGCATGAAGCAATTACCTTGGATAGCCAACCAATGTAAACATGTTCAGTGGGCTATCAGCGTGGCCAATTTAACAGCAAACATGCCAGTGACCAGCAGCAACCTTCACCTACTACAGTGTCATCAACACCTATCGCAGATCTAGCATCAGCCACTGCTGACCTCCAGCTGGACCTTCATACTTTACGCCACTCCCACCAGCACCAGACTGAAGAGCGCCTGGATTTGCTATCAAAACAGATCACCGACCTACAAGATAAGGTGACAGAAGCTACACATGCTTGCGCAGCAGTTGACTACAACATAACACCACATGGTCGCCAGCCTGAGTGGGATGGCCATCACCATCGTCGTCTGCACATCGACAGCAACAATGTGATGACTATGGCCCTTTGCAACGCCACCGCTCCACTTATGATTACACCACATCGTATTAAGACCCCAGTCACTGATGCAGTCTGTGTCCTTAGGCATTGCTTGCATGCTAACAATGATTCAAAATGGCAAAGGCATTGTTAGAGTCATTAATCCAACAACTCAACTATTATCTCTGGGGGCGAAGTGCCCTCTTGGACATTTTTTCTCCATAACATGAAAATCACAAGACGAATACGTTAGTGTCAGCTGTAACCACTTCCATTGATGATGTGCGTGCTGTTCAAGACATGCTTTTAGCAGACACCTGTTTGAATGAAGACCAGATTTTATCTAGATGACATAATCAACTACAGCGCAAACTTTTTGCTGTTCTGAAACATTTGCGTGAAGTTTTCAAACGCTTCCGTTCAGCTGGACTTAAACTCAAACCATCTAAATATCATCTGGCGTGCACCTCAATCACATTTTTGGGCCATCATGTCTCCAGTGTTGGAGTCGAGCCGGACCCTTTGAGAAACATTGAGAAAATTTGGATGTGGCCAGTCCCAATATCTGCCATGCAGGTCAGGGCTTTATTAGGTCTATGTTCATATTATCAAAGGTTTATTAGAAACTTCGCTCATACAGTAGAACCCCTACACAGGTTAACACACAAGAGTGTTACGTTCACTTGGTCAGCTTAGGCCAATGAATCATTTCAGGTCTTAAAGGAAGCATTGACATCATCGCGTATTATGGCTTTCCCAAACCTTTTGATAGCCTTCCTACTTTACACCGATGTGTCTTGGCATTCGGTCAGTTCGGTCATCTTACAACATGTGGATGGTAAGAAGCATGTTATTGCATATGCTAGCCACGTGCTATCAGTATCAGAAAGAAAATGGTCTATATTTTACAGAGAATTATTCGCCATTGTATGGTTGGTGCACCATTTCCGCCACTATCTTGCATGCCACCAATTTACTATTATCCACAGACCTTTGGTCGGACTCAAAAAGCTGCCTGCGGACCATGAGGTAGACGTTCATGGTCTGCAGTTGAATTAGACATTTATGATCGGTGTGTGCGCCATCATGAAGCTGTCAAACATTGGAACGCAGACGCCATGTCTCAGCGGCCGCAGGTTGACGTTCAGTGGCGATGAACAGACAGCCACGCTTTTTAGCTTATAACACCATCAGTCATTCCAGCACGGGGTTCACGCCATTCTTTTTAGTGCATGGATACGAGGCTCACATTCCCTTTGCTGTTTCAAGATGGCTCTTCTGCTAACTCAGCGACTGCGAGTATACCCGCAGCATGTGCTAAATCACTACGAAAAAGATTGACGACTGCCTATCGGTCAGCAACGGGCTTCAGAGACAAAGCGCAAGAACAGCAACGACATTATTATGACGCCATGTTAGATCCACCCTGTACAAGGCAGGTGACTTGGTGCTCATTGATAACCCAGCCAACAAGCATAATAAGTTGCAACCTCGCTGGGTGTTCTCTAGGTTTTACACTCAATAGCACTGTCAGGGAGTGTTATCCCAATAGATTTTGACATCTAAACGACAACCCAAGACTAAAGTCATTCACTATAACCACATGAAGCTATACATTACCAATCACTCACAATCATATACACCCCTTTCACCTCAGTCCACTTCCAAACCAACCCACTTGAACACACTATCTGGTCTTCTCCCACGCCATGTTACGCCAGTGACCCCCGGGCCTCCCGCCGGACCGCACTTGCCACTTTTATCACCAGCAAACCAACCTTTGGGACAGCACGGCACCATACAGGATGTTTTAATGGACAGTGCTAGAGACATTGACATTGCCTCCGCACCATCCTTGCCACAGTTACCCCAGACTCCAACTTCAGCAGTAATGGGAGTACAAACTGGGGCCTCAGCGCCCCTGTCACGCTTTCATCTACGTCCAAGGTTATGTAGACTGCCAGCTCACTTAAAAGACTTCCAAGTGTGCTAAGTGGTTTCCTTTCAATGTGTTTATGCGACTTGTTTATGCCATTATACAGTATGGATAACTTAATGGATATGTGTTCCACGTACCATTGTAACTTCCGCGGCACCTTCACTTCCGCGTCAAGCCCACCTTCACATCCCTGCCGCCAAAGTGGAAAAGGCCGCAGAGAGGACTGCGTTAGGGCCCCTGATCCCAGCCGGGAAAGCCGCCAGCCGACGGACGTCCAGGAGAGACTCCCGCCTGAGGCCACGCCCAGAGAGAGCTGGGAGAGTCTTGGCTCGCGTTCAGCGGGAGAGGTTTCCATCATGGGAGCTTGCAGGAGCGCTACCTCCGCGTGCTCCAAAGTCGCCGCTCTGCCCACCGCCACCACTCACCAGCCTGCGGGGCACTGCCAACCAGACCTGCACGTGCATCACCTTCCCTTCCCTTTCTTTCCATCCTCCCTCCTTTAACCCTTTCCTTACCCATTTTTTTCTAAATAAATTACCCTTTTTCCTGTAAGACCTCGCCTCGTGTCCGTGTTTCATGGTGTTGCCCATGCACTTAGGGGCGAAACCGTTACACCAGTATAATGGGTTTATTGTTCTCGTTATTATATAGTAGCGTTCAAAGAATCAGTTAGTGACATACACTCTTATCTCTATGTTTTTTGGAAGAGTTTGTGTCAAGTACATTCGAAATACAGTAAGGACATTTCGTATAGGAAGGGGAATATTATGTAAGAATTGAAATGGGAATGTTGAAAATAAAGTTAGATGGTATGCGAGATATCATGAGAGTAGAGAGAGGGGAGGTGAAAGGTGAGGAGGAAGGAAAAATGCACATGGTAGTCGTGGAATGATGCAGGAGCAGTTGAAAATGTTGGTTAATAAAACACTGAGGGGGCCTCCGAGTGACACAGTGGTAAATGAGATCGCGAGTTCGATTTCCGGGTGATGCTGTAACCTCTCGCAGCTCTCTCAGAGGGAAGGGATGAGAGCTCACGCAAGCAGAGGGAGCGGATATCGCTGTCCTCCGAGTGTGTTAAATTGCCCCAACGATGTGTGAGCGAGCAGTTCGAAAAGATGCGGTCGGCTGGCATCACATGGTTCAGAGGAAACACGAGATAGTCTTCGGCCCTCCTGACTGAGTGGTCATGGTAGCTTAACATGGGAGCCCCCTAGTAACAGGGAGGAATTGGACACAACTAAAATTGGGAGAAAATCAGAGAAAATCAAAAAAAACAAAACAGAATTTGGAGCGCAGTAATCTTGTCTGACTGTTCTGTCCAGTGGCCCTGACAGTCACAGACAATAGCCAAGAACCCGCAGATGATACTCGGTAAGCGCAGACACCGAGGCGCACAAGAACTGAGTATTATAAAACTTTAAGCAGTAAAACCTGTATGAATTCTGTAAAAATGTATTTATAATATTAAACTGTGATATTGACCTACCTATATAAGTCCTGCACTCTAAACAATGCTTCTGTGTCCTTTTAAATTTCATAATAATAAAAAGTTTATGTTCCCTTAATAAGGTCTCTAAAAATCGAGGACACGTGGTTGTGTGAGTCAAAATAAATGTGTAAAAAACACTAAACTGAACTAATAGTTTTGTCCTAAATTTACACTATAACTTAAGTTTATTTTACAAATTATAAATTAGCTTTTTTCTAAGTGAATTATATTTATAACATGCACTTAATATTTTTTATACATTTCAGTCGAAATATTTGAAAATGGAGTAATTCTACTGATTAGTTTCACTGAATTACTAAAGAACTACAATCATAAAACTGTAAAATATATAAAACTAGCATTTTACTGTAGATGCTAGAATATAAAACTAGCATATTCAAATAATGAACGCATTTGTAATAGTCCACTTTGCACACTAAACCACGAGTCTGCTTGTTTCACTCCGACACTTTAAGGAGGAAACGCAGACCAAAGCAGGTTTGAACAGTAGAATGTGAGGTGCAGTTCCTGGTATGTGCATATTTTTAACATGATTAAACGCTGAGCATGCTGCAGTAGGAAACTGTTTGAACAACATAAATGCATCAGCTGTGCATCTGGCAGCAGTAACACTGCAGAGAGCAGAGCTCTGATTCCAGCACAAATCCAGTCATGTTTTATGGCATTAGAGGCAGACAGTTTAAGTAGCAGCATAATGCTGCATAGCTTTGTTTAAAAAGTAAACATTTACTTTTCCCAAACATTTTACTCAAGTTAAAGTCATACAGTACATGTAAGTACATGATGTTCTAAAATGTACAAACCGGATTCCAAAAAAGTTGGTACACTAAACAAATTGTGAATAAAAACTGAATGCAATGATGTGGAGATGGCAAATGTCAATATTTTATTTGTAATAGA
>JAQMYG010000015.1:25432132-25443091 GCA_030014215.1 Clariallabes teugelsi
TGAAGCTTTACAGAGCAGAAGTAGCAGATATACATCTCAATATCAACTGTTCAGAGGAGATTATTGTGTGTTTTGGATAAACGCCTTCAGTATTGTTTTACAGTGTAGAAAGAAATAAACATCAGGATCGACCATGGAGTTAGAATAAGGGGTGTACAAACTTTTGACCTTTGCTGTACACAGCCACGGAACCTGATCACACCAGTCTAACTGTCTGGGAAATATTGTGTGCAGTTATTTTGTGTTGTGTTATACACTATATTGTGTTTGTGTGCTTGTTATACACTGTATTGCCAAAAGTATTGGCTCGCCTGCCTTGACATGCATATGAACTCGAGTAACATCCATAGGGTGTTAATGTTGGCCCCGCCCCCTTTGCAGCAATAACAGCTTCAACTTTTCCACAAGGTTTAGGGGGTGTGTTCATGGGACTTTGTGACTGTTCTTCCAGAAGCGCATTTGTGAGGTCAGACACTGATGTTGGACGAGAAGGCCTGTCTCACAGTCTCCACTCTAATTCATCTCAGTGGTGTTCAGTCGGGTTGAGGTTAGGACTCTGTGCGGGACAGTCGGGTTCTTCCACACCAAACTCGCTCATCAATGTCTTTATGGACTTTGCTTTGTGCGCTGGATGTTGGAACTGGTGTGGAGTTGTTTTTCACAGTGGAGCTGGGCTCCACCCCTCAGTTCCAGTGAAAGGAATCTTTAATGCTTCAGCATACCAGGACATTTTGGACAATTACATGCCTCCAAATTTGTGGGAACAGTTTGGGGACGTCCCCTTCCTGTTCCAACATGACTGCGCACAAAGCAAGGTCCATAAAGACATGGATGAGCGAGTTTGGTGTGGAAGAACTTGACTGTCCTGACCTCAACCTGATAGAACACCTTTGAGATGAATTAAAGCGGAGAGTGCGAGCCACGCCTTTTCGTTCAAGATCATTGTCTGATCTCACTAAGGGGGCGGGGCCAACATCATATTAAACGAATTTATTGTTACTCAAGTTCATACGCATGTGAAGGCAGACGAGCGAATACTTTTGGCAATACAGTGCATCTCTGACCTGTGTGTGTGTGTGTGTGTGTGTGTGTGTGTGTGTGTGTGTGTGTGTGTGTGTGTTTGTAGGCCCTGATACCAACCAACCTGCAGCCAATCTGAGAGAATTGTGAATAAATATACCTCAGGCTGAAACGTGACGGGACCCAACATCGACGTGACCTGCAGTTAGACGTCGCTCCTGATGAAGTATGAGGGAAGTTTCCCGGGATGGAGCGATGACCAAGTGCCTTACTGTGACTCGCGGGACCTCAGGCAGCTTCGGCAGCTCTTTTCTTTCTCTCTCTCTCTCTCTCTCTCTCTCTCTCTCTCTCTCTCTCTCTCTGTGCAGGGAAATTATTTTACGAGCTCAAAATTATTCCAAGAGCGTGTTTTTTTTTGTTTGTTTTTGTTTTTCCTTATTTTAAAATGAATGTGAATGTACAGCTTTATTTTTATATGAAGCTTGACGCTTCGCACACTGAGAACACGATAAGGACATTCCCAGTCATTTTTTTTTTTTATTACAGATTTTTTCTTCCCCCATAATTGTATTTTTATCATGGCTAAGGGACCAGACGCCAGTTCTGCTTGATGCATTGCTTTTATCACGCTTCAGGTTGTTCGTTGTTTGTCTTTCAGCGTGACGTCTGTGGCTTGGAGGTCAGTGTTGCCGACGTTAGGGCTGCGTGATACGGACAGTTAATAACGTTGCTGTTACGTTTGACGTGTTGTGACCTTTAATTCCAAATCAGGTCAAAGAAAAAAAGCTGTGTTATGGGGACCAAACAGAATTAGGACGTCTCGTCCACATCTTCGGGATGATTACTTTTCCTGTACTGTATTGTATTTAGAGGTTAAAGGGTGGATTTGAACATTTTTGTCCTTTTGCAAAAACTATCAGTATTGCAAAGTCTAATGATTAACAAACGATATATACATCGTACAACCTGCCGCATATCAGCTGTGTTTTTACTGCCACAATAAAACACCCAGAAGTCGAGTTACTGACAACTCAAACATGAGTCTAGTCTTATTTTATTTGATATATACATTATATAAGACATATACACTGTTTATTTTTTTTTTAAGTCACCATTTCAGAAGGCTCATCAAGCGAAGAAAAAACAACTAAGGAGATTTAAAATAACTGGAACTGGGTTAAAAACCCTTACGTGATCAAAACCTGGACGGATAGAATTGAACCGTCAACTCTGTGGAAGGAATGGTGTGAATGGAGATCACTTAATGCTTGGTGAAGTTGCAGGGTAAGAAATGTCCAATAGAAATCAAAGCTCTGTTTAATAGTGAAAGTAAGAGCATTTCAATACACAAACACGCAATGTGATGTCCATAAGAAAACCACTTGTTAGTGAGACTCATCAGGAAAAAGGCTTCAGTTTGCTAGTGATCATAAAGACTGGACTTTGGAGTGATGGAAAAAGGTCATGTGACCTGACGAGTCCACATTGAGCCTATTCCAGAGTGATGCACGCATCATGCATAGTGTCCACTCTACAAGTGTCTCTGGAGACAGTGTTATGATCTGGAGTTGATCAGTCGCTCAGGTCTAGACTTAGCAACGTTATGTGGCAATAAAATTAAGTCAGCTGACGACTTGAATGTACTGAATCACCAGAGTATCACATCAGTGGAGGTTTAATTGTTCCCTGATGACATAAGAAATGTGAACGAGTGGTTCTGGGAGCACGAGGAGCCACATTGTGTGTGTTTTAATCAGAGATAAAGGTGTGTATATGTAGATATAAAAGCTCAAAGTAATCTACCATCAAATAGTAAAAAATTTAAAATAATTGTAGTGAAAAAATACACAACAAACATGTCTAAGATCAATGTTTGAAAATAAAGCTTTCTCACACACTAGAATATTCTAATCTAAAAATAATGTTTTTTCTATTTTCCAAAATGTATCTAAAAAAATCAACTCCATCTTAACTATGAAAAGGATAAAGCTAAAAAAAAATGCACTAAATGTGCCTTTCATAAAACTTAAAAGATATTACATACTGTATATTTAAAGCAGTTTTTAATCAAAGTCAACAAGGATCAAAGTTTATTTCATGTGTGATGATCCCTGTGTTTTTTGTCGAGCATGTAACTGTAAATGGATAAAAGTATCTTATATATCATTTAGATTTTTATATAAAAGGTAAATTGCTGTGGTATTAGAGGAATAAAACACTCAGGGACATGCTGGAGTAGGAAAACAATCATGTACGTCACAGCACTTGGTTGCTGATTCTTGTTCTACGTCTGAGTCCCGCGGGCGATTCAGTTCCCCGGTGCTGTAATGATGTCATACTGGGCCTGCAGCAGCAGCAGGCTGTTCTCTCGGATCCTGCGCAGCTGGACGAGCTCGCCGCAGTCCTCCACCCGCCTCACTCCTGCGCTCTCCTGCCCCCTGGTGCTCAGAGACACGCCGCTGCGCCGGACACAGTGTTTCCTCTGGATGTAGACGGCCAGCGCCACCAACAGGGCCAGCGACAGAACCAGCAGCAACACCGGCTGAGACACAAGCCCCGCCCCTGACTCGGGTTTGACCCCGCCTCCGGTTTTGATCCCGGCTTCCGGGTGTGGCTCGGGATCGTGGGGTTTCACAAACACTATTGCGAGAGAAGAAAGTTGAGAGAGATTTGGGTCAGTAGTACCCTGTCGACATATGCTGCCATTTTGAAAGGGTTGAAAATTAAAACTTAATAATATCATCAGACGCATGAGCTCAGAAAAATATTAACGGGAAGTAGAATGTTTAATTCTAGCTTATTATGTTCAAGAACTGTGAATTCAAATAGCGTCACCTTGTGGCCGACTCCTCTTAATAATGCCATGAATTTGAACACCAAGCTTCATGATGGTAGATCATTCTTCATGATAATTATAAGCTGCTAAAATTGTATTGATTAGCTTTTGGTGGCCATGCTTTTTTTTCTTGATCCAAATGATATTTTAGACAATAGTGCAACACGAATATGTTCCCATTACGTACTCTACGCCGCCACTGTGGAGAGACGTTTTGAACGCAGGTTATAAGGCTAAGGTTTTTGACCCACATACTTGTAATAACCTTTGCCACGAGGGCCTAAAGATTATCCGCACCAAATTTCAACCTAAATTGGGAAAACTATTTAGGAGAAGTTTGCAAAATTATAAATGGTGGAAAATTTTGTTCGGCAGAATTCATTATAAAAAGGAGTTTTATTGAATACAACACAAAATGTTAAATAAAATTACCAAGTAATTGTATGTAATTTTTGTAAAAGTAAAACACAAGGTTTGTTAAACTTGGACTTTGTTTGTTGAATTACTTTTATCCCATCTTTACCTTCAATGTATTATTATATATAATTTAATTTGGTGACATCAATGATTTTTAGTGAAGTAACGTATTGGGTAGTTGTATTATTTTAAGTACATTGTCAGCATAAAAGAAACGACACTAAACTGAGATTTTCATCAGATTGTGGAATGAACTGATTAAACAATCATTTTAAACAGATTGCTGTGAAGTGTGTTGGGCGTAAAAGGTGTGAAGTCACTGGAGTGTGTTGAGTGTGTGTTGTTGAGCAGTGATTTGCGGAGTGTGAGACGTACCTTCCAGGTTGTTCCTTGGCTTCGGCAGATCAGACAGAAAGCGCTGGAGTGCTGCGGACTGTCCCGGGTGCAGAGTAGAAGGGGGAGAACGGGGGTGTGATGCAGTGGGGGGGTGTGTGGGTGTGTGTGATGGAGTGGGAGTGTGTTCAGGTGTGTGTGATGCAACAGGTGTGTGTGAGTGTGTGCGTAATGCCATGGGAGGGTGTGATACATTTGGGGTATATATTAGCATGTTTAATGCAGGGGGAGTGTGTGTGGGTGTGTGTGATGCAATGGGAGTGTGTGAGAGTGTGTATGATGCGTTAGGAGTGTGTGCGCGTGGGTGTGATGTAGCGGGTGAGGGTGTTTGCATGTGTGGTCCAACGGATGTGTGTGTTTGTGTTTTTGATGTAGTGGGAGCTTGTGAGGTTGTGTGTGATGCAGTGAGTTTGTGTGTAGGCTTGTGTAATGCAGTAGGAGTGTGTGAGGGTGTGTGTGATGCTGTGGGTGTGTGTGAGAGTATGTGTGAT
Organism: Clariallabes teugelsi; assembly: GCA_030014215.1. NCBI lineage: Eukaryota > Metazoa > Chordata > Actinopteri > Siluriformes > Clariidae > Clariallabes > Clariallabes teugelsi. The sequence goes on from JAQMYG010000015.1 coordinate 25,437,290, forward strand.
GCCGTGGGTGAGGGTGTGTGTGATGCAGTGGGAGCTTGTGAAGTTGTGTGTGATGCAGTGAGTTTGTGTGTAGGCTTGTGTGATGTGGTAGGAGTGTGTGAGGGTGTGTGTGATGTGATAGGAGTGTGTGATGCAGTGGGTGTGTGTGAGGATGTGTGTGATGTGGTAGGAGTGTGTGAGGGTGTGTGTGTGAGTGTGTTTGAGGAGTGTATGTGCTGGGATGAAGGTGGCGTAGACAGCTGACCCAGGTGTGTGTGCACTTTCAGGGTTACCATGGCAACATCAGGTGAGGTGCAGACGGCACTTGGTGATCGTGTGTGTACACTTGGAGTGTGTGTGGTTAGTGAGCGAGCCATCTGCCTGCTCTTAGGGAATTTGTGTGTGTGCATGACTGGTGAAGTCGCAGTGTGTGTGTGAGCGTGTGTGTGAGTGATGTCGTTTCTTGGAGAACGTATAAGAAAGTCTTTTCCGCTGCGTGTGTGTGGTGTTGTGTTTAGCTGAGTGTGTGTGGTATTTATCGGGTCATGTGTGCTTGTTTGTTGAGGAGTGTGTGGGTGTTTGGGGTATCGGGGGAGTACGGTGTGTTTGGGGAAGTTACCGGTCTGTGTGTGTGTGGAGTTCGGGTATTCCGAGTGTGTGTGTGGACGAGTGTGTGTTTGGGCGTGGACTGGTTCTGTCGGAACGGCTAGAAAGAAAAAAGGCAGATGTTAAGTGTGTGTGTGTGTGTGTGTGTGTACAGTATGTGTGTGTGTGTGTGTGTATGTGTCACGATACCCAGGTGCCTAAGCAATTTGTATTTTGAATGTATGTCTGTGTAACAATATTTTGTTTAGAGTTTGTTACAATTTTATACAAACTTTAGCAAATAATAGTTTAGAGCACCACCTGTAGGATTATAGAGGAACTGCAACATTTTACCACCTCGAATGCATTCATTCATCTTAATGCTGTCACAGGGTTACGAGGCCTTGGACCCTATCCCAGGAGACTTCAGGCACAAGGCAGGGTACACGATGACCCCACGCCAGTCCATCGCAGGACACACACACATTCACACACACTACAGGCAATTTGCGAGCACCAATAAAACCTAGGGCTAAGCTTGGCACAGGAGTAATCAATTATTCGTTAATTAATTGGGGCAGCCCGGTGGTCTTAGAGCCTAAGGCTGATTGGTCGGTCCGGTCCTGTGTGGAAAGTTAATGCAATATCTAAATTTGACGCAAAACCTGATGCCTCATATCGATGAACTGTTTGATCGTTTTGGCACGGCTAAGGAATTTTGCCAGATTCCCTTGACTCAATTGTATCATGAAAAATTTGAACTTTTCCTCACCCTTTCGGTTTGGATTTCCTTTCTCATGGAGAGGAAGGAGTCAGCTGAAAGCCGGGCGACTCCCTGGCATAAAACGGGTTATGTAGGAGTTGGGGGTTTGGGTGGTCGTCAAGTGTCCCAGGAATATTTTGCACCCGCAGGTACAGTAACGCGTAATGATTTCCTTCTGTAGCGGCTAAAAGGAAGCGAGAGATCTCAGCCTAGAAGGCAACGTGGCCATGAGTAAGTGACTGTGTGTGGGTGAAATTAAAGTCACTGTGAATTCCCCCTGCTTCCCGTCCTTCAGGGAGTGTCACAAGTCTAACCATATTTCACGCGTTTCCGCCTGGGATTTAACTTTAATAGCTGCTTACAAGCTTAGTGTGAGGTACATGGTGGTTTATAAAATCTCAGGAGTGTGTCAGGGAGTAACATGTTGTTACCTGAGACAGTCCCGTTGTGTATTCCACCATTATGTCCAGTTTGGATCTTGCGAGTCCCATCATGCACCACGGCTGAGTGAATCCGAGTCCAGTAGACAAAATAGGAGTGGACTATTGTGATACTGGACAGAAAACACAATGTTAGATAACATTATCGTGTCTGTTGGGATTTGTTTATATATACAGTATGGTGTGTGTGTGTGTCTCACTAGAATCTCAGGTCCCCACTAGGTTGCGCTGGAGCCCTCCAGGTGAACGACAGGTTTCTCTTCAGCAGCTTGTCAGAGTGTGTGACCGTGTCTGCAGCAGACAGGCAGGACACTGTGTGTGTTCCTGGCGGATAAAGTGTGAACTTGCCTCCAACCACGCGGTCGCCCACTACGGAGCGCGCATGCAGCAGAAGACCCATAAATGCTCGGGAGCTCCGTACACTCACTGCAACACACACACACACAGAGATGTGTTTCTGTATGAGTACACTGGGAGTACTTTATATTATGAAGATAACCAAATATGTGTGTGTACATACCCATGAGCGTGTGCTGTGGTAGATAGACTGTGCGGCTGGTGTGTATGGTCACTGCAGACGCCGTGTGTGTGTGCTGCGGTTGAGGGCTGATGTGGCCAGGCTTCATGTCCATGCAAGTAGCTGTTGAAGCTCCACGTGAAAAGCACACACACCATGCTGGCAACACACTCAGACATACACACACCAACAATACTTCCTTCATCAGCTTCATTTGCATCCTCAAACACACACACATGCACATACACACACACACGTATGTTATTTGTGCTAAAAGAACAAAACCCTCCATGTCATGCTGTTACAGAGGAAACTAATCAACAGCAGGACGTCATGACGAATCGAAGTTACGTCGATTATTTCCCTATAACTGCACATCCAAAGGGTTTTATTCCTCTGACAACACAACAAGGAAAAACACTTTATTGATCGAAGCACTTTTTTATTCAGTTACTGTACACCAAACGTGTATTGACTCGGTTGTAGCAGCTATAAACAGTCATCCTGTTATGATCAACTTCTCCATCCTGAAGATGTCAGAAACATTTATCTGTTCCAACATTCTAACACTGGAGACTCCTTCCATGTATATGTTACAACATAAACATCTCCTTACTTAAAACAAACTTAATTAGTACCATATCAAGGATTCAATATGATTTCAGGTTAAGCTGATGTCAGAGCTGCTGTTATAAAAACAATTAATCAACAATCTGATTAGCTATGGTATAAATATTTAAACATTTTTTGAGTAAACTTACCTTAGATTGAGTGTCACTGTTATACTGGATCTCTCCCTCTCTGATTCTCTCTCTCTCTCTCTCTCTGTTGTTCAGGACCAGGATGTGTAACAGCTGCTGGACAGGAACCCCATCCTCATCTGTATTCCACTAATCCCAACTCTGTCATGTACACACACAGAGAGATAAAGCCAGACACTGAGTTAGCTACCAGTGTACTATTTACACTGAATCTTCAACAAACACCACTTGATTGATGTCTTGATTGAAAGCTCCTCTTCTTCTTCTTCTTGTGTCCTTCTAAACATTGATCTGGGGGTCTATGGCAATTTCGGGTTGTTATTTTAACAACATTATATGGGCATCGGTGGCTCAGTTCAATTCCCGCCCAAACCCCAGTCACTGGATGCAGTACTGGTCCCAAGCCCAGATAAACTGGGAGGGTTGTGTCAGGAAGAGCATCTATCACTTATGCCAAGTTGGGCAGATTGGAAGGTCTTCTGTGGAGACCCCTCGATTGGAGCAGCCAAAAGACCAGCAATGACGTTATATCTACATTTGACCTATTGAGGGTGCTAGAGTGCTTGTACACCAACATTCCTGTGTAGGTAGCTAAGATCATATCACGTTTGTTAACAACCGAGCTACAGTACGAGTTTGTTAGCAACTTTGAAGGGCTCCTAAAAAAAGGAAGTGAGGAGATACCTTGGCAACGGACGCTTTGATATTTTTGCCTTCAAAATATGAATATCTAAAAATGGCTTCTGTCTCCGTCATTAATTAGGTGTGGGGCCAAAAAAGTGCTTGGACACCTTAATCGCTGCTTGCTGCTACTGTATGGAGTGTTGAGGTCAGAGTGGTAGAAATTCAATTCTTATGAGCAATGAAGCATCAAAATGACGTTTTTTAATCATATGCATGATAAACACTGTATTGCCAAAAGTTTGTGCACCCCTGATCATCTCTGCTTCTGCTGTTATAAAGCGCTCCAACTAAATCTGTTGGTTGAGGTGGCTGGGGTTGGAAGTCTGGGGTCACCTGCTGGAACTGCTCCCCTCCTGGCCTGATTTCGGATAAGTGGATGGAAGTTATGGTATGTTAAGTTATGGTATGCTTTGGACATGAAGACACAGGGAGAGTCTGTAAGAGTCGCTTTGAAGAATGGAGTCACTGAAATGAGTCGACTCCTCCCAAACGAGTGAATAATAAACGAATCGAGTTACATTGTCTTTAGGGTGGCATTGTGATTTGAATTCATGAATTTTATTTCTCGAGTCTGGTTTCCATGTCAGCAGCTTTGACTCTCCCCTCCCTCTGGTGATAAATGAAACTTTCCTGTCTTCATCAGAGCTTCACTGAAAACGAAAGTGATTCCTAACTAGTGTGTGTGTGTGTGCGTGCGTGCGAGTGAGTGAGTGAGTGAGCGAGCCGGCTTTATTTATTTGTGTCAGTGTTCAGCATGTAGATCAGTAATCTAACAGAGTGTCTCCTGTATGATCTCGACATGGAGAGACGCGCAGGAGTGGACGCGCCGCACGGTGACGAGCGCAGTGTGGAGAGGCTCATGGACGCGCACCTGAAGGCGCACGGGCTCTGCCGCAAGAGGATAGCCAAGGACGGCTCGTGCTTATTCAGAGCCGTGGCTGAGCAGGTCAGTCCGGTCACACACACACACACACACACACTCCAAACTCCAGCACGTCTAAACACTCTCTCACACACACACACTGGCTAAAAACCCCGTCCCTGCTTGTCCAACTGTTAAACACACTGTTTAAACAATATAATCTCTGAGCATGGCTTCAAAACAAACCACACACACACACACACACACACACTCTCTCTCTCTCTCTCTCTCCAACGCCTTGCTAGTTACCAAAGTGTTGCAAGCTACCTAGCAAAACAGACATGTTAATAAATTTATAATTCTGTATAATTTTCCGTTGCTTTGTTTTTATTAAATATATATTTACTCGCTTTCTCTCTTTTTTTTTTTTTTTTTAACGTTTAAATGTTTTATCCGTCCACCTTATAACATGACTGGCAAATTAGCTTAGCATTGCTGCTAGTAGCGTTAGCAATTTGCGTCTAGCAGCCCAAGATAAAAATGAAGGCAGTTAGCTTAGCTTAATTTAGATTAGCATATTTTATCTTAGGTTGGCGTAGTTTAGCATAGCCTAGTTTAGCCTAGTTTAGTGTAGCTTAGCTTAACTGTAACAACCAACCCACTTTGTGTTGAAATAATAATGTTAAAAAGCCTTTTAATAATAAAGTAAGGTAAATATCTCTATAAATATACAGCTTGACACTGGAGAAGCTAACTAGCCTAGCTGTTACATGATCTCTGGTGAGAACTTAACAAGTTAAGACTGAGGTAAAGGATTAAAAAGAATTAAAGGGTTTAAACGCGCAAAAAAAAAAAAAAAATACATTTAGGATTTATTTTGTTTATAGGTGAAGGGACTGCTGCTGTACATGCAGTTAAAAAGCGTAACTTATTTTTTTCACTTCAGGAAATAAACTGTTTAGTGAGTCATTTTCATGAGGCAGGGCATTTCCTGGAAACAAAGGGTTAATCAGAGAGTCAGTGGTTGTATTGAGGTGAAGTAAATTAGAGGAAATCTGCACATAGAAAGACAAACTGATGTAAATATCAATATGATGCTTCAAATCATACCGTGAGCATGGATCACTGCATTTTAATATTCAAGATTCAATTCAAGATTCAAATAACTTTATTAATCCCAGAGGGAAATTGCTTATGCTCGGTTACAGGTG
>JAQMYG010000015.1:25450054-25460246 GCA_030014215.1 Clariallabes teugelsi
CTCCCCGCTCGCCTCCTCCTAACATTATAACGTTAGTTAGGAAAAATGATAAAATATTTATTAATGTTAATGTGTCTTTATCAGGTCCGGTGAAGCTACAAGCAGGCCAGCCGGTGTCAACAACAAGACAGCTTACAAGGTGGAAACGCGCACACACACACACACACACACACACACACACACACACACACACACACACGCACTACACTTTGACTTCCACTGCATCCTCATATATGGTCCTAATTTCGTCCTGTCATTTTCGCCTTAGGGTCGTGGGCGGGGCCAAGCCAGAGGAGTTGGGCGTGGCTGCCTGCTTCGTAAGGTGCAGGAGTCCCTGAGCCCCGCCCACTTCAGGAATGTAGAGTATGAAGTGTGGCTGCGCTCAAAACGAGGTAACCCAGGGTTGAGTGTGTGTGTGTGTGTGTGTGTTAAGACATGTTGCATCATGTTGAGTTCAATTTTCAAAGAATAAAATAACTTCTACAAGCTTTAGAAGTAACCATGGCAACCAGAAGACTAGAACACTGGCTACATTTAAAAAGAAAAAGTTTCCACACGGGAGTCGTCAGTGTGCGTCATGCTTCAGAGCGCCCTCGTGTGGCGGAAATGTTAATAGATAGTCAACTGAGATGTGTTATGCAAAAGAAACATTAAGAGGCGAATATGTTTTGAATGTGTTAGTAGAGTGTTGTTAGTGTTAGAGAGAGATGTCGTGTGTCGTGTATTAACACGGTGATGTGTGTTATTGTTGTGTCTCAGTTCAGCAGAGGAAGGATTTCTGCATGGCGGCCGGGATGCACTACAAAGCTGGAGACAAGTGTCAGGTGTGTGTGTGTGTGTGTGTGTGTGTGTGTGTGTGTGTGTGTGTGAGAGAGTCATCTGATGGAAAAACACACAGCAATCCTTCTTTCTCTCTCTTATCCTCATTCTCCTCTTTCTCTCCTCATCTCTTTCTCTCTGTCCCTGTCTTGTTCTATCCGTCTCTCTCTCTCTCTCTCTCATTCGCCTGTTTTTTTTTTTCATCTCTGTTGTACTTTTCATGTTTCTCTCTCTGTCTTTCTGACCTTCCTATTTCTGCCTTCTCTCTGTCCTCTCTCTTTTTTGACTCTTTTTCTCATTTTCTTCTTTGCATTCTCTCTTTCTGACATCTCATTTTCACTTTCTCTTTTATCCACCCTCTTTTAACCCTCTCATTTTTGCTTTCTTTTTTCTTCTCTCACTTCTTTGAAAACTCTCTCTCTCTCTCTCTCTCTCTGTCTTGACTCTCTTTTGGCGGTATCTCTCTTTTTCTCTTTATCTCTTCATTGCACTCTCTCTCTCTCATTCTAACTGTCACTTTTTTGCTTTCTCTTTCCCCCTCTCTGTCGTTCTGTCCCACTCTTTCTTGCCTTTTGTCCCTTTTTCTTTCTCTTCTCTCTTTTTAACCCTTTTTTTGTTTCCTCTGTTTCTTTCTTCTCTCTCTCTCCCACTCTTTTCCTCCTATTTTGTTTATTTTTGCGCTCTCTCTCTCTCTCTCTCTCTCTCTCTCTCTCTCTCTCTCTGTCCCTTCCAATCTATTTTTCTCGTTGACTCTTTGTCTTCCTGTCTCTTTCTCAAAGCCCCCCCCCCTCCCCTCTCATTTTGAGTAGAACAAAAATAAATAAAGGAGGTGGGGCTTTCTGTGAGATATCTGTTTAAAAATGCAGCAAGTCTGGTTTCACTCTCAAACTCAGCTTCAACGGTTAGATTTTGCCTTCTGCCTCTTACTCAGAGCGCTTGCTGCTAGTTAACGTGTCTCTTCACCCTTTCATTCAGTATTTTATTTGAATAATAAACACTTCACAGAACACACTCCGCAAACATGATCACTGGACATCTCGCTCTGAAACACGAAGAAAAAAAAAAAAAACACATCCCCTGTCCCTCTGCGTCTCAGGTGCGGCTGAACAATACGGATCGCTTCTACAGCGCCTACATTCAGGACGTCAGCGCCGACGATGGACCCGTCACCGTGTTCATCAAGGAACTGGGAGAAAAGTAAAGCCTGTGAACTCGAATACCAAATACTCAGCAGAAAATATTGAAATTGTACGTTATATCAACCTGTGTGTGTGTGTGTGTAGGTACAGTGTTCCACTGTGGAATCTGCGCTCTCATTCAGAAGAGTCCTGGTCTACAGTGACGGAGAAAACCAAAAGACAAACTGCGTCCAGCACAAACGGACACACGGGTGGGTGTTAATCAGCCCGATGTGTTTACAAACCGTTAGTGGTACCAGATGTTCCAGAATAATCCGTCTGTAAATCTTCAAATTTGCAAACACAATAATAGAAAAGTTTCCTCAGTATATCATAAACAGCGTATTGTGACACTTTATTACGATATCGATATCGTCCAGCACTCTCAAGCTTACAGTGTCTCTGTGATTGGTCAGAGTATCTTATAAAAGCGTTCAAGTCTCTACAAACAAAGATGATCCCAGCATTTGTCACATGTTTATCAGTAACATATACAGAGGTACCTCGGCATACAAATTTCTTAAGAGTTCTTAAGGTAAAAGTTTGTATTGTGAAACACATTGTCCCATAGGAAATAATGTAAATGTAGATAATCTGTTCCAGACACCCAAAAATATTACCAATATTAACAATTTCCAACACTATAATCATATTTTTGCAAATACAAACAATCCAAACATTTAGAAAAGTAAATGTAAACTAGACGTGTAAATGAAGTAAAATATGAAATAAATAGACATTAAACCTCACTTAACCTTAATTTATGATTCCTCTTGGCACCGGCGGCTGCTTTAAAAACCAAACTGAAAGCGGCTCGTTTTTTTCTTGCTACCGTCCTTGATAACATTCTCCGGACCCCTGGTGCTACGTCTTTACTAAATCTTACACAAAACGCAAAAAATAAAAAAGGAAACTCACTTAGCTTGGCTTTCTACTGACGGAAACAGTCCGGCGGTCCGGTTCTGTCACTCATATGCTGAAAATGCTTCATATGCCGAGGCAAATTTCTTGAAAAATTTCAGTTTGTATGCCGCTGTAGCACTGTATCATCCTTTTATAAATTCTTCAGTTTCACTTCCGGCTATTTCTTTTTTTTTCTTTTTTTTTTTTTTTTAACATTCATGCAATCGAAAGGAAGCTGAAAACGTTTTGGCATCTTTCTGATTTCAGAGCGCGACACAAGACATGGGAGGAAGCCCATGAGGTCGATGTCACATGGTTCCCCACAGTCCACCGTAGAGTCTCAGTCACTGGGAAAAAATGGTAGCGGCAGGTGTGTTTTAACCTTATTGTGTACACACACACACACACACATGTGAACTCGTATACGCGCACAGATATTACAGGAACTTTGAATGTGTGCAGGAGGAGTGATCCGGGTACAGATGGGTTTGGTGCGTCACCGCTAGAGGAAGACAACCACGCGCTGCTGGAGCTCCTGAACAAAGACGAGGAGAATTTCCCGTCGCTCGAAGCAAGTGCACAGGTAAAACTTTTAAAGCACATTTACTTCGTTTTATACGCGATCAGTTCTGAGGGTGAAAGTTTACCGTTTAACGCCACTGAATATTCTCTGAGTGAACTGACTGAGATGTTATTGAGTCTTCCTGAAGTGTCTTGAAAGTTTTCTGTATACCATTTCTGATGTACCGATGAGTGAGTGTGTCCGTGTGTTTAGGCTGCTAGTATTGAGGGGAGTAGAAGACCTGAAAAGAAAGGAACCAGAAAGAAAGCCGCCGCAGGTGGGTCAAGTGAATAGATTTTTGTTTTAAAAAAGAATCGTCCTGGACTCGTTTTGGGTCATACAATCCGGGAATCTAAAATAAAGTTCTGCTGTTGTGTTCAGGTCGCTGTCTAGGCAAAAGTGCATTAAGACAGGTTCTGGGATGTGTTTCTATTCAATAGGATATTGAAGCCTATTTTACCAGGAAGTTTTGATTATTTATTATTTGTTTCAGATACCAAAGAGCAATCTTTGAACTCTAGTCACAAGGTAGAAAGAGGAAAACAAACAGTAAGTTTTCTGAAATGTCCAGAGTTACATGTGTAGTGCAGTTTTTTTTGCGTACTGTTGTGTAGTTTAATACCCATGTTTTATTCTCTGTAATGTCCTCCAGAAAAAAAGTTCAGTGGATCAAGACCAAAGAATATCTCCTCCCCCGAAAGAAGAGCTCACCCCAACTCAGTCTAGTCCGTCTACCTTACCTGCCCCTTCAGCTCCAAAATTGACAAAAGCTGCCCCTGGCTCTAAAACACCACTTGCCCGAGTTCCCTACAAATCATCATCATCTATATCTGCTCGTATTCCCCCTATGCAGTCTCAAACAGCCCCTGCTCCATCTTCGAGACCCCCTGTTTCTTCTCAGACTACCCATATCCAGTCTCCAACTGCCTCTGCTCCATCTATAAAACCTCTGGATGCTTCCCAGACGCCCCCCGTCCAGTCTCCAGCTGCCTCTGCTCCATCTACAAAACCCATGGATTCTATCAAGACTACCCCCATCCAGTCTCTAGCTGCCTCAGCTGGATCTACAAAACCCATGGATTCTATCCAGATTACCCCCATCCAGTCTCCTGTTGCATCCGCTCCATCTACAAAACCCATGGATTCTATCCAGATTACCCCCATCCAGTCTCCACCTGCCACTGCTCCATCTTCAAGACCTCCAGATTCTTCCCAGACTACTGCCATACAGACTCCAACAACCCCTGCTCCACCAACAAGACCCATAGTTCTCTTTGAGGATACCCCTGTCAAATCTCAAGCTGCCCTTAAGCCATCTGGAGTGATTTCGGTATCCTCTCAGACTAATCTTGCCCAACCGCAGACTCTCCCCATGCCTACCACATCTTTAAATACCCCGATATCCTTTCAGAGTACCCCCACTCAGTGTCTAACTATGCCCAAAACCAGCCCTGTGACAACAACCTCAGTACCCCAAACAATTCAGTCCCAAGTCTCGGATCGGCCTGCAGCAGTAACTACCCCTGTGACACTGAGCTTGGTTCCAGAACCTATTACCCCTCCTATTCTTTCTCAACCAACCACAATACCTGTATCTCCATGTGCAACTGCCCCTAACCCTATATCGACCCCAGTATCTTTCCCTTCTTCTACTCAATCTGCTTCGTCACTTACCCATACCATTTCCCAGACTACCTCAGTAACCACCCAGAGTCCTGCCCCAACTCAGATTCCTTCTGACACAGAAGTGCCTGGTTCAACAGAACTTTCTGCTGCCTCAAATACTCCTCCTGAGCAGACGGCATCCGAGCAGCCAGACTCAGCTGATGCACCCACTCATATCCATGTTGCACCTCCCCCCTACCATATTGGTTTTGGTACCCACCTGCCTTATCCACCCTACCCTCCGTATCCAGCCCCTATGCCATCCTTTTCTCCAAATACATCTGCCCCCATGCCAGATCCCTGTCTTCCTCCTACTGTCCCAACTCCACCTTTCGCTCATGCTCCTCAACCCTACCTGTGTGATCCGGCAGTCTCACCTGTTGCAGGTAAGATCACACAAGTCCTTTTTTAATCGCTGATAAAATCCATCACACCCTAGTATTGAGGTTACACTTTTTATTTCTGCAGGTGCCGGCGGTGCCTTGGTGCCTGATGCCCCATCCCAGTACCCTTTCTCAGTTCAACAGATTTGCCAAGACATGTTTTACCCTGGTTTTCCCCAGAACGAAAAGGGTGAAGCTGTCCCACCCCCTCCTTATTCCCAAAACACTACCGGCAAAGACCTGCCAAACGGTACCATCTTTCTCATCTGCTTTACTGACAACCCCTTTTCCACAGACACATTGGTAATGCTGAAGTTGGGGATTTAAGGCGGAAATATACTTGCTTTTAACAATGCAGGATCCACGTAAAGACCTCAAAATTTCGATCCCTGACAAGTTGTGCAACCAGGTCTGCAAATACGCCCACCTGTATGATTTTTATATTTACTGCTGCACAATAGTTGGAGGTTGGAGGGAGATAAGTAATATCTTTTAAGCAAAACTGTCTGACTTAATGTTTCAGTCCACTGGTTCTACTTACTCGAGATAGTCCTCACTTCAGAATCAAAAGTCCAAGGGGTGGAACTGGACTTGGTCTGCTTTTTCTGTAACACTCAAGACATTGTACAAGACATGGTATGAAGCCTTAACCCTCAATTACTCAGTGTCCTCCACCCCCTCTGACTTGGTTCCAGCTTGATCAGGTCTGACTCCACCCCCTTGCCTGTTGCTTCTGCAGTGACAGAAAGGTACTTGACTTATTTTTAGTCAAGTAGCATTTTTGGTGCCGAAATTCTTTTTTTTTTTTTTTTTTTTTTTTAACTGTTGTCTTATGGGGAAGAGAACGAATGGTTTATAAGTGTGCACATCTTGTCAATGGATGAGGGCTTATGTACAATCACTTCTACTTCCACTTCTTGACTCCAAAACATTTTTTGTTGTTTGCAGATACAAGTGTCCTTAGATTCTTCTTTAATCTTGGACTTAAGGTAAGGCTATTTGATTACAATATAGTTGTACATGTTCACCAGTACACAGTTTGATTTATAATTATTATTATAGTATTGCATAAATTAGCCTGTTTAACAATTCCCAATCCACTTGATAATCAGTTGAAGCCTGTACTTGTTTTATTTTGGCCACAGGCATACATATATCAGATGTTGGCTCCAGTTACCTACCTGGCTCCGCTGGTTCAGGCCTACCAACACATGCAGTTCAAAGTCTCTCCTGCTGCAGTATCCTGGCAACCAGACAACAACTCTAGGCCCATTTTTCCTTCCCCTAACCCATCCCCTGCAGGGAGCACTCCTTTTAGTCACTTTGATGTAAGGGGCATGGTCCGCACCCCTTCTCCGATAGAAGTTGGGCTGTTCAGCCATCATTCACTGCCCATGCAGATGCCCTTGCCCTTGCCCGGTGCCTCCCACCATAACATCTATGCAGGTATGCACCCAGTGCCCCCTGCTGGTCCACCACAACAGTATTCTGCGCCCCCTCACTCTGTAGGGTCTCAGCATTTTTCTGTACCTCATCCCAGACATTATGGGACGGAGCTCCCCATGCCGACAGTGCTTCCAGTAATTGAGGGGGGTCAAAGGGCTTTGATGCCTGTAGAAAAACAGTTTTGTCCAGGTCAAGGTCAACAACATTCAGAGGGCGGAGAAATCAATCCAGGGGCTGTCCCTGTTACCATGGAGATGCAGCACAGCAGTGTCGCTCAAGGTAGTGTGCCGAGTGAAGGGGCGGATCTGGCAGCTTTGGCCAACGGTAACAGACAAGAGAAGGGGAGTGATTTCGTAGAAGAATGGCAGACTGAGAAGGCGGAATTTAGTGACGCAGATCTGAAGATCGGGCGGAGCTATTACAAATCCGGGTTCAGGCGTGGCCAGGATGAGCGAGGAGGATACAGGGGGCGTGGCCAACGTGGAAAGAGAGAGTATGCAGGATACGGAAGACAGGATGGCCCGTTCCCTTACTACAGAGGGTACGGTCAGAGAAGCAGAGGGCGGGGCTACAATAACACCAAAGCGACAGGATACCCGAGCAGGCAGTTCACACCTGCACCCGAAAGCTGACAATCAGTTGTTTGTTTTTGATGTCAATCCTCTTGGAATTGGGTGTTCATGGTGTTACGTTTTTAAAAACTTTTTTTTTTTTTCGCTGCTGTTTGTTCCCAGAAAGGCGTGTTCCCGCTCTGTATTTATACGTTCTGGTGTCTATTAAAGGTAATAAAAGTTTGAAGAGCTGTTGCTGATTTTTCTCCAAGAACGGTGGAATATGGGGACGAACACCACCTGGACGGCACTAAACACGCCACGTTCATCTCGCCAAGCACGTCAACGTGACGATCGAGACTGCACCTGAATCTCGCTTCTGTTTACTGTTTGTGTGAACTTTAGACATGCGTGCATTCACGACTTAACTCTAAGATCCTGCATTGGAAAACGAACGTATATCTTTACTGTAGATTTTTGTTGTGAATTTTTATGTATCGTTGTTTACTTGTGAAGGAGTGATGCAGGGAAAAAAAATAGACAATTTCCCATCTTTCGAATGTAGTCCATTAGCTAAAACAGTGTCCCGTGTTTGCTTGATGCTTTTTTTTGTTTTGTTTTTTTTAAGGAAATGGCTAAAAAGAAAAAAACAAAAACCATGCACTCTAACCAGTCCTCGCTAACATCGGCTAACTAAATAACTAGTCTAATCTATCTTGCTCATCGGATAAGATTTAACGTCATCAGGAATGCAGATGAAATAACGTTTGGTGTGACTTTGGCAAGAAGGTAAAAAAAAAAAAAACACCACCACACCAAGTTTAGTAAAATCTTAATGTTTGCAGCCACCTAACCATGATGACGCCCCCTAGAGGCAACTGAGTGGATTCAAACCTGTTGAAGAGCTACGACGCTCCTGTGAGATCCAAGATCTTGAGAACACCAAGAAGACATATGGTGTATTAAGTTTGGTAAAGTTTGAAGATTAAGGCTTCCCAAAGCCCCGCTTCTTCAACAGATGGTGAGGGGTGCACAAACCTTTTTTTTTTCCTGTATATAAGGTTGGTTTGGAGTTAAATCACATCTAAAATCCCGTCCTGTATCTAGACACAACATGCATTAAATCCAACCTGGTAGCGGAACACTGGAATGTTAAGGAACAGCTAGCTTTCTACCTTCTTAAAGTTTAGAAGCTGATTTTTTTTTTCTCTCAATCACATGCTCGTGTATTTATTTATATTTACTGATTTTTAGCAGATTTGATTCCTCGTTAGCTTCAGCACAAAACCATGAAAGCAAAAGTCTCTCAGGTTAATGGGCTACATTCAGGGCGGGTGTTGTAAATCTGTGTCGTTTTGTTGTGTTTGTTGCCGAATGACTCCTTTTAAGCACATACGAATTTAGTTTACGACTTCATGCTTTGTTTTTATAGTTTTTGCGCGAGGAATGTCAACGCTACTGTCCGTACACTCTCCTCGTCTCTGACCTCGCGACATGTGATCGTAGGTTAGAACTATCGCTTCGTGCACTTTCATTTCCGAACCTCACACGGGTCAGGAAACAGATCTGTAGGACATGTTGTGTGAAATATAGCCTGATGACTTCATCCCTCTCTCTCTCTCTCTCTCTCTTTAAGCTCTGTAATGTAAAAAGGTTTGACGTTGATGATGGTTCTCGTTTTAGTGCCTTAGACTTTATTTCCCCGGGTTTGTTCATGCACTTGTGATGAAAGTTGATGAGTGTGCCTTCTATAGAATGTGTGTGAGGAGGATTTTAAATCGAGTGCCTACGTTTATCCACAACCAAAGATGAAACTGGATGCAACTTTTGATACTTAAATAAAGAGATGTTTTCCTCACAAGTTTTCTACGATTTATTTTTTTGTTGTTGTTTGTTTATTGGCATAATGGTTAGCACTGTCGCCTTGCACCTCCAGCGTCCGGGTTCGATTCCCGGCCAGGCTCGATTCCCATCTCTGTGTGTGTGGAGTTTGTATGTTCTCCCCGTGCTTGGTGGGTTTCCTCCGGGTACTCCGGTTTCCTCCCACAGTCCAAAGACCTGCAGGTTAGGCTAATTGGTGTTTCCAAATAGCCCGTAGTGTGTGTGTGTGTGTGTGTGTGTGTGTGTGCCCTGCGATGGATTGGCACCCTGTCCAGGGTGTACCCAGCCTCGTGCCCTAAGTCTCCTGGGATAGGCTCCGCCCCCCACGACCCTGAATACAGGATAAAGCGGTATAGAAGATGAGTGAGTTTGTTTGTTTATTCATTTGTCATCGTTACAGGTGCTTCTCAATAAATTAGAATATCATAGAAAAAATGATTTATTTCAGTAATTCATTTGTGAAACTTGTATAGATTTATTACACACAGACTGATACAGTTCCCTCAACAATTATTGGCACCCCTGGTTAAGATGTGTCCTTGGGCTTCTAATGAATTATTATTTTTTTATTTAAACAATATAGAACCATAATGCAAAATAAAGGGAGAATATATTTTACATGGAATCGTGTGCCACAATTATTGGCACCGCTGATGTTAATACTTTGTACAAAACCCTTTTGCCAACACTTAGGGGGACGAGGCATGAGGTGCTTTTCCACATACTCATCTGGGCCCGTATTCACAAAGCTTCTTAAGCCTAAAAGTTGCTCCTATTGACAAAATTCTAAGAAAATTCTTAGAA
>JAQMYG010000015.1:25492249-25507881 GCA_030014215.1 Clariallabes teugelsi
ACAACAATAAAAAACACACACACACACACACACACACACACACACACACACACACACACACACACACACACACTTTAGCAACGATCCTGTTAGTTTCCCTGTAGTAAAGAATTTATATGAATTATTGGAAAATATGATTTTGTGTTTAAAAAATGACACATTAAGCTCAGTCTACCTGAGCTAACACAAGTTGATTTGTGAAAGACTTTCAAGATTATATCCACAAGTGGTCAGAATATTCACAGCTGGTTAGCTGAAATGCGCTAGCTAACACAAATTGATTTCTTAAGAGGATTTTGAAATCATATATTCACAAAGTTTCATAATATTTACTGATATTGATACTGATGCGAACTAATACTTTCTAAAACTGGCTAACGCGTTGGTAAGCGCTAACCAGACATGACGTCTGACAGGATTCATCGTATATATTGCTAATGCTAACTCCTGATCTAATATGAACTAACTTGAAAGGATTTTTAAAATTATTTCTATTCTATAGTCTTAAATTTGCCTGTGAATAGGCTACTAGCTAGCTAGCTGATAGAGGGCTAATCCTTCTCAGTTATGGTTTCACATTTGCACGAGTGAATTTTATGTTGTCTTTTTGTATACTTCTTAGCAATGTTAATTTGTTAATTTATACAATATTGTTGATTTATCTTGTACGTAGTCGTTTCACTGTGTACTGAACTGTATATGGTTGAAATGGCAATAAAAACCTACTTGACTTGAATCTGTCAGCGTTTTCTGAGGTAATTTTAAAGTCAAATTTATAAATAATTACAATTTTACAACTATTCCTTGCTTACCGAGCTGATATGAACTAAACTGACAGGATTTCTGACAGGTCTTTTAAGGTTACAGTCATACATTTTTAAACATAGACCTCACAGCTGAGGTTTCCTGAATAGTATGAGTCATCCTGGTATGATTACTGAAAGCATACAGTATTTCGGTCATATTATGTAAGTATTCTTAATTTTAATTGTCAATGTTATGCAGCTTGCTTATATGAGATAATCTGACAGGATTTCTGAGACAACTTTTATGCTACGGTATTAAATTGCATATGAATTCTGGCTAGCTAGCTGATATGAGCTAAACTAACAAGATTTCTGACAATTCTTTCAGTTTACATTCATACATTTTGTAGTCCTCATATTCAAGATAGATTCATATTTGATAGTATGAGTTCATGTGACTTGGTTTTTGCTAGCATATCTATCTCAAATTTTGTAAATATTTATAATCTTAACTATTGTCATTATGCAGCTTGCTAATATGAACTAATCTGACAGGATTTCTGAGAGAATTTTAATGTCAAATTTATAAATATTTGAACTTTCATTGCATTTATTGTTTATTGAGCTAATGTGAGCTAATCTGACAGAATATCTGAGAACTTTTATGCTATTATATTTTATTTAATACTGGCTAGCTAGCCAATTTGAGCTAAACTTGCAAGATTTCTGAGAGGATTTTAAAATCCTGTTCAGAAAGGACAGTTACTGCTAATGCTAGCTGATATGAGCTTAGCTATCAGGATTTCTGAGGGGATTTTAAGGTCACAGTTATTTGTTTTTTAGGCCACACATTTAAGTTTTCATGTTCAATAGTATGAGTTGACATGAGTTGTTTTTTGCTAGCATATTTAGGTCAAATTTTGTAAACATTCATAATCTGAACTATTGTTGTTACTAATATAAGCTAATCTGACAGGATTTCTGAGTGGATTTTAAACACATTAAAAAATGCTTACAATGGTATCTAATGTTTTTGGTTGTATTCACCAATGCCTTTAACATTTATAGCTAATGCTACATCACTGATATAAGCTACAGTAAGCTGATTTGCAGGAGGCCTTTTAGGTCACATTTATATATTTTATACGCTTCAGAATAGATAGTACAGTCAAATATGACATGATTATTGGAGAAGATTTATTAAATATTTTGTACATTTTCATACTCTTAAAAGCTGATGTTGAACAACTTGCTAATATGAGCTATTTGAGTGGATGTGGTCATAGTCACAGTGCTACAGTAACTAGCTGCTATAAGCTAGCTTAGCAGGATTTCTGAGAGAATTTTAAGTAATGTTCAAAAATGTTATAATATTTACTGCTAAATGTTAACAATATTTACTTCTTCTGAGAAGATATTTCTTACTCTTCACCCTCTACATAATCGAAATGATCACAGTTCACACACTTCACTGTTGACACACTTCACACTCTAACGTAACTATGTATTTGTGTCTGCAGGTGACCTATACGGTGGCGGAAAAGTTGCAGGTAAGAGTTGATATTTTTGTGCTTCTATCCACAAGTAGCAGACACAATGTTTTCAATAAAGTATTTATTCTGTTTTAGTAAGTCTGCTGTTCTCTGGAGGGGCGTGGCTCAGCAGTAGCTCACTTAAATAGACACGGAAATGGCTCGTTCAGAGAAAGAGTGAAACAGTGTTGCCAACTTGGCAACTTTCTTGCTAAATCTGCAGACTTTCCAAACCCTATTTAGCGACTAGTGACAAATCTAGTGACTTTTCCTGGTGTTCTTGGAGACTTTTTAGAACTTTTGGATACTCAGACGTGAAAGCACGTATCGTTCTGCAAATACCCGGATAAAGGAGGAGGGTTGGCAAATAGCTAGAAATGTAGACCCACATAGCAGTCATTTAACTAAATTCTAACAGTTAACAATACAGGACACAATTGATATATGTAATGTGGACCTAGAGAAAGCATTGGGGTCAAGAAGTTATTTTGAAAAGAGATGGTCTATTGGCAAAATTTTACTGAAAATAGGACATTTAAAGTTCTGAACATATTTACAGTGTCTTTTCCTTGCTTTTTAGCCCTCCCACAAGGTTATTCCTTTTTCCTACAGTATTCGTTACAATTGCAAGCAAATTATAGCAAATCATGCAAATTAGGTGATGATGTCATTTAGTGACTTCTATCGACTTTTAGTACAGCCAATAGCTACTTTCCTTACTGAGGAGTTGGCAACACTGGAGTGAAATAAAGCTTAGTGGCTAATGTGACATGATTATCAGCGGATATTTAGTAAATCTTTTGTAAATGTTCATACTCTTAAAAGCTACTGTCGGCCAATTTGCTAATATGAGCTAAACTAAAAGGATTTCTGCCCAATTCTGATTTGTTGCCTATATCCGATTTTGACCGTCTGTTTACATGTTCTTTTAACTGTGACCCATATCCAATTCATTTGTTTACACTTGCCATACCATCTGAAACATTGCGCATAAAAGTGACTACTTCAGAGAACTGTGCTATTTAATAGGCCAGTTTTGGACATGTAATATATGAATAAAGCAAATAAAATTTTGGATGTATAATATGTGTAAAGCCTTTTTGACTGACATAATTTAGTCTAGCCTATAGGTACAAGATGGTTCACAAATCAGAAATGTTATTTCTTTAATGTTTGGTATAAAAATTCATATATAACGGTAACGAAAACCCCGAAACAAGGTTATATAACGGTAATATAACCTTGTTTCAGGGGTCATCTGGCGACAAAGCAACAACATAGGATGGCAAACATTAATGTGAGCATGTACAGTAGGAATACCGGTGGCCTCCCCATCCACAGACTCTTCTTCACGGGAACTGTTCAGAACATTTCTTGGTGTTATGCTGGGCTTATCCCCTAAAATGCTATCCATTTGCTGATAGAACAGAAATGTAATTTGTCCATTACTGCTTTTATTATTGTGGTCCTTCACCTCCTTGTACTTAGATTTAAGTTTATATAATTTTTCGCTGACACTGGAGCCAGGAAAGTTGGTAGTCCTGCTCAGTGATATCATCAAAAAACAGATTTGTTTCTGTATGAGCCTTTCATTTTATCTTGAACTGACGCTTCTCCCCACAGGGCGAGAAGGCAGGTAATTTCAGCCGTCGACCACTGCCCCACATTTGCTCCCTCCACACGCACTTCCACATGAGAATAACAATAAGTCATTAAACCGTGAATAAGTACAAAAATGTTGATCTCGAAATATCCAAATGCATGCGTTTCCTGTTTATAGAACATACCTGATCTGTGTCACATATGACAAAAAATTGGAATTGGGTCACATTTAACTGACAGTGTAACCGAGGCCATAGTCACGGTGTTAGCTAGTTGATGTGGGCCAACTTGGCAGGATTTCTGAGAGGATTTTAAAGTAATATTTACAAATGCTAACAATATTTACTGCTAATGCTAGCTAGTTCATATAAGCTATGCTGACAGTACTTCTGAGAAGATGTTTTTCACTCATCATTCTCTACATAACCGAAATGATCACAGTTCACACACACTTCACTGTTGACACACTTCACACTTCATACTCTTCCGTAACCGTGTATTTGTGTCTGCAGACAACCAAACTGACTCCGGAAAAGCTGCAGGTAAGAGTTGATATTTTTGTGCTTCTTTCCACAAGTAGCCGACACAAAGCTTTTAATGAAGTATTTATTCTGTTTTATTAAATATTTATTAATCATATATTAACACATGTGCGTTTTCTGTTTATTTTTAGGAATCTTCTTTCTTTTGCTCATCATATTTATCATCTCCATCCTTGCTGTCGTTTTGTATTTTCTTTGGAAGAAAGGAAAGGCAAGATGAATAACATTTCAAATATGCTTTTTTTTTAATAGGTTAAATGTCAAGGTCCTGAAATGACTGACTTGTGTGTGTGTGTGTGTGTGTGTGTGTGTGTGTGTGTGTGTTTACTTGTTTGTGTGTCCCCCAGAGATATTCATTTGACTTGACCAATGGCGAGCATGACACTCCACTCCGGAGCATGGAGCACACAGGAATCTTCGAGCCAAGCAAAGGCAAGAAAGCTTAATATACCCACTATATACGAATGATAAAGGAAAGGAAGAGAGGGAGAGAGAGAGAGAGAGGGAGAGAGAAGTAAAAGTTGAAAGAGAGAGCTTGTTGCTTAGCTCTGCTGTTCTCTGGAGAGGCGTGGCTTAGCAGTAGCTCATTTACATAGACACTGAAATGGCTCATTCAGAGAAGGAGTGAAATCAAGCTGAGGTTTGAAAATAGGCTTTATCTGAGGGGCATTTCGGCTGAAGCATTTACACACAAACACACACTTTGGTTGAGCTGTGAAACCTGTGTTAATTTAATAGTAAAATAATAATAATAATAATAATAATAATAATAGTAAAATATGGGATCTTTAAACTTCCAGTCAAATGAAGAATTTGTTTTTAATTCTAATCACTAATACTGAATAAGAATGCGCTGTGAATGGATGTTGTCATTTCCTTTGTAGAGAGTTGTGTTTGTGTCCCAGACTTCAAAGACTGCTAAGCTTGTCAGATATGACATCACTGATTTCTCTAGTTGTAGTATTTACATCCGATTAAAGTAACATCCTGTGTTAGTCATGTAAAGTCGTGTAATGATAATTAAAGGTTCTTCTTTTATACATTCTCCACCATCACTGTATGTGAAGCACATGATTGTGTGATAAAGGCCGTACTTACAGTAGGGATCCTTAAGTGTAAAAACTGGTGGAAAATATTAAAATGTACCTGTTAAATCCACTAAGGGTGAAACATAAGTGTTAAAGAACTACCACAAGGAACATGGATAGTTTTAGGATTTTAAAGGTTGCTTACTGATTGGAACTTACTTCAGCTCTGAGAATGTTTTGAGGTAATAAAAACCGACATGGGCCATGATGACGGATGTGGGTTCAGCACTGAATGATGTCATGGAAACGCTCTTGGGTGAGAACATGACTCATTGCCTAGCTGCCCTTGCTGGTTTCACTAACTTGCTCCTTAATTTGCATCTTTTGCACAGGATCTACTATGAACCTGGATTACGTTCAGGAGGAAAAAACGAACAAAACCAGTCCTGTAGCCAACGGATGTCCTGGAGAGACACCTGATCAGACACCCTGCTCTGGTAAAGCTTCACTGTGATCCAGCGCTGGCCTGACAGTAGTGCTGCAACTAATCACACATTTATATTATTGCTCTGGGTGTAAAATGTTACAGTTACTTGAACAGTAGACTGTTTTGACCTTTTTTTGTAAGGAGAAACATGAATGTAGGGAGAAATCATGATGATTAAACATGAAGGTAAGGAGTCTCCAGTGTAAGAGCTTTATTTAACTATCAGATGTAAAACTGTAACTTTATGGTTCTTGGTAACATGACACGCTCCAGGTTTGGTATTTTCAATTTACAGAGTTTTTAAAATAAAATAAAAAAATTCGGTAAAGCACTTATAGTGATGAATGTGCAAAAAATGTTTGCGTGTTTGTGATTGGTCATTCTGTAAAAGTGGGCGGTTCTTGCCAACAGATTTAGCATCAGTTGCAAGGCCAGCTAGTGAGACTAGTGTGGTTTAGGTAAATGACACTTCTTTTCCTGTCTCTCGTCTGCCCTACAGAGCACCAGAATGTTCCAGAAGAGGACAGTTTTTCTTCTGATTTGAGTCTGGATTTGCCGGTGAAGAAGGTGGAGTTTAATCTGGATCTGGAGCTGATTGGTGGAGACCTTGAACCTGCAAAAGAGGCCGCAGTCGAAACGACGGACAACGACAACGAAAACAACAACAACGACACGAACACGGGTGTGTGCAAACAGGAAGTTTAATTTCTAATCTCTGTGGTGTAATCAGACTTCATCAGCGGTATAAATATGCTGAAGACACACTGTTTACTAACACACATGTCCATCTAATATATGTTGAATACTGCTTTGTTATCTTTATAGTAGATTTGATTAGAGTGTAGTTGTGGCGTTTGCAAATACGAAGGGCGTTCAAGTCAAACCGGGATTGATGATGAAATTTGTCATGAATGAAAGGGTAAAAGCAAAAGATTGATATTTACAGAGGACTTCAAGCACAGTACGGTGATGAGACTTTTAGCCGCAATAAAACATTTGAACGGTACAAACGTTTTGAAGGAGGCCGTACGTCTGTGAATGTGGAACGCCTGATCCTTCAAAATCTATGAATAACTTGTCACCGACTTGAGGACGAATTAGAGACGGATCTGTTTGTGTGAACTGTACACACACTCACCAACACCTGGGAGTTATTGCCACGTCCGCCGTACAGTCCTGACCCCACTCCAAGACATTTCCACATGTTTGATCTGTTAACGGAGTTCCTGGGAGGCAAGTGTTTCGTATGTGAATCAGACAGGCAGTTCGAAAACTTTCAGCTTTTACAGTCTAAACAGTGGTGCAAAGAAACTTCATCTGTCAAAAAAAGAGGTGTGGTGTGAAAGACGACCCTTCATCTGTGAAAGCATAAGCATCTGACTTGTGAGCCAATAAAACCCAAATATTTAATGCTATTTTTTCAATCAGTAAAAAAGTAGAGGATGTGTTCATTTAAAAAAGTTTTTCAAAGGAGTTTTGGAAAACTCATGAGGATATGAGTGTGTAACTTGATGTAACTACTGTGTAACACATTTTTCAGTCAGACGGTGTATATACGAGCGTATATCATGTTGTTTAAAGTATTTATTTATGTTTATGTGTTTCAGGGATCGATTCTGCAGAATTCTTTACTGAAATCAACTTGGATGACGCGCAGTAAAACCCGACACACTTTGCAAACCACAAGGGGGCGCACTGCCAAAGCTTGCCCATTATTTGAAAAAAAAAAAAATAATAATAAAAAGATAGTGTTTCAATGTTGTAAATTCTTATAAATAGCAAAGATATTAATTAATAAATGGTTTTTCATACCCCTTTACAGGAATGATAAATGTTTACCAGTGGAGCCCCCTTGTGGCCCCAGGGCCTAAGTGACTGCTCAAGCAGCGCTGACACTAGCAGGTGACAAGTCGCTCACAGCGCTTGTGGATGTGGGCTGAGCGATAGAGCTGTGACTTGTGGTGTTTATCGTCTATGCAGCGATTTTAGTTCAGACCAAAACTGAGTAACCGACGGTGCACAATATACTACGCTGGAATGCATTTTAGATCTATTTGTAATATTTGGAGAGTAAAAAGTGAGAGCGATTGTATGAGGTGTTAGAAGATTATTTCCAAATGTGAACACTTCTAGCTGTGTACACGAGACCAACTACAATATGTATACCTATTTCTAAATCTTATTCTAACTAGTAAAACAAAGTAGCACATTAATCAGTGCGAATAATAATTTGATTTTCATGTTTCCTGCTTTGCTTTCAAGATTCGAGATTCAAAGAATTTTATTAATCCCAAAGGGAAATTGCTAATTAGCTAATGATCAGTGCCAAGACAGTCCCCTTTTAAAATACAATTCAATGTTAAACGAACATACAAATGGCATTCATTCATTCATCTTCTATACCGCTTTATCCTGTATTCAGGGTCGCGGGGGGCCTGGAGCCTATCCCAGGAAGCTTCGGGCACGAGGCATACAAAGGGCACCTGTTAGTTATTTCACATCTGCTGTCTGATCATGCAAACTCACTTTTGTATTTTCTTTTATGAACTTGATAGTAATAGTGCATGTGTTAAAAAAATTAAAATCCTAAAAAAATAATAATAATAAATAATAAATAAAAAAGATCTCTGTAATTAATGACGCTGTACATGTAAAGGGTTAACTACATACGGACGGTTGTTTCTTTACCTAAAACGAATAAAGCCTTATTTTTATATCAGAATGCTTGATTCTTTTGATTGTATAAAGCTGCTTTGCGACAATGTCAATTAAAGTTAAAATAAATAAAATGAAAACCATTGGGTGGGGGGAGGAGGGGGGTAATGTTTTAAATAAAGGAAATTAGTGTTTCAAAATTTAAATCAAGATATGGACTTGTTCAATTATGTCATCTGTAATGCTGCAATATATTACACATATATATAAACATAGTCTGGTATTTATGTGGAGTTTGTCAATAATTTAAATATTTGTTTACATTGTTTAATACTTTTGAGGTGATCCACCTGTCAGGATCTTATGGTCTCCCTGGACAGCACTCACTTCAGATCACTTCTTCAGTCACTGCCCACAACCTTGGCGTGACCCTGGACAATCGGCTGTCCTTTTCCCCCTTACACTGCTAACCTTCACACTTAATTTCTCATTCATAACATCTGATGAATTTGTCCATTTCTCTCCACACAGGTTACTCAGGTGCTTGCTCATTCCCTTGTTATTTTAAGACTGGACTACTGCACCTCACTCCTGGCAGGTCTGCCTCTGTGCACCATTCATGCTGGTGCTTGCCAACAAAGATAAAAATGGCCCAGCACCCACCCACCTCTCAGCTCTAATCACACCACCTACCACACCATGTTTCCTCCGATCCTCCAACACTGCTCGCAGAGATCGTGGAAGACATGCGTCTACAGGGTGGGTGACAAGTAATTAAGGCATTAAAAACTGGTAATCAAGTCTAATAATTCTACATTTCTAATACAAATGTATTAAAACAAATTGTACCTGTACTTTATTACATCGGAAAATGAAAACAAATCTAGCTTCCTCAAGTGGCCGGGGATGGGACGCTCAGTCCTCTGAAGGGAGTCATTTGGGATTTTTGACTACCAAAAAAAAAAAAAAGTTAAAGGAAAAAAGTTGCGATGGGGGCAACAAAGGACTTAGAAAAAAGCAAGAAATTTACAAAAAAAGAATAAAAAACAAATTCTGCTGGAAGAACATCTAGTATCAGGTCTGTAACATGATTAGCTATAAAAGGGATGTCGTAAAGAGTCTCTCAGAAGTAAAGATGAGCAGAGGCTCTTCAATCTGTGAAAAATCACATAAAAAGATTGTGGAATATTAAAAAAAAAAAAAAATCTACAGAGCATAACATCATCAAAAGATTGAGAGAAACTGGAGAAATCTCTGTGCGTAAGGGTCAAGGCCAAAGATCTTTGTTGGACGCCCGTGGTCTCCGGCCCCTCAGACGACACTGCATCACTCATCTTCATGATCGTGTCATTGACATTACTAAATGGGCCAAGGAATACTTCCAGAAACCACTGTCGGTAAACACAATCTGCCGTGCCATCTGAAGATGCCAACTAAGCTCTACCATGCAAAAAGGAAGCCATATGTGAACATGGTCCAGAAGCGCTGTTGGATCCTGTGTGCCAAGGCTCATTTAAAATGGACTGATTCAGTGGAAAAGTGTTCTGTGGGTCAGACATTCTTGTTGGAAATCACAGACGCTGTGTCCTCCGGGCTAAAGAGGATGGAGACCTTCCAGTGTGTTATCAGCGTTCAGTTCAAGAGCCAGTATCTCTGATGGTGTGGGAGGGGCATAAGTGCATATGGTACGGGCAGCTTATGTGTTTTGCAAGGCACTATGAATGCTGAAAGGTGTACTGTATAAAGGATTTAGACGACGTCTATTCCAGGGAAGGCCTTGTGTATTTCAGCAGGACAATGTAAAACCTCATGCTGCAGCTATTACAACAGCATGGCTTCATAGTAGAAGAGTCCAGGTGCTGAATTGGCCTGCAGTCCAGATCTTTAACCTATAGGGAACATTTGGAGCATTATTGAATGAAAAATATGTCAAGGATGACCGCACACTTTTCAGCAGCTGGAAACCTGTATCAGGCAAGAATGGGAGCGAATTCCAACACAAAAGCTCCAGAAACTCATAACCTCAATGCCCAGACGTCTTCAAACTGTTCAAGCTCATTTTGTGCATAAAAGTGTCAAATTTCCCAGTTTAAACATTTATGTTCTGTATGTTCTATTGTGAATAAAATATTGGCTCATGTGATTTGAAAGTCTTTTAGTTTTCATTTTATTCAAATACAAAAAAAAAAAAACTCCAATCTTTTCCAGAAGGTGACGTCTATATACCTATCTGATAGTGTAAGTGTGTAATTCTGATCCTATTTATATGTGCAAATCTAGTTCAGACAACCTCACAGCCACACAACCGACGATGGCTCGGGAACCCCTTGTGATCTTTGGCGCCCCCTTGGGGTGTGGCCGTGGACATTGAGAACCATGTCTCTACATCAGGGGTCTTCAAATCCAGTCCTGGAGGACCAGTGTCCAACACAGTTTGGTGATTCATTGATTGGTCAAACACAGCTGATTTAACTAATCTGTTAATTATTAGGTTCAGTGGGTGTGTTTAGGTGTTGGTAAATTACAAACTGTGCTGGTCACTGGACCGCCAGGACTGGATTTGGAGACCCCTGTTCTACATACTAGATGCTTGCATTGTGAATGAATGAACAAAACATTTATTATTAAACCTGACTTCAGGTTTCACACATTAAAGGCTGCACCTGGCTGTTAGACTGAGTAAAATAAACTCATTTAGTTTTTCATCTTGCAGTCACGTGATCCAGAATCAAACCATTCACTAAGCAGATAGCGGTGATAACTTTATACCAAGCTCTTCAGGGAAGATTTAATGTTTAAGAAACAGAAAGAAAGAAAGAAGCAAAGAAAAAGAAAACAATCTAAAAGAAAGAAAGAAAGAAAGAAAGGCTCCACTACAGAACATGACCGTGTACACAGGATGAAGCTGTAAAGATGGTGATGATGATGATGATGATGATGACAAAAGAAAGAAACAGATAAAAACAATTTGGAATTTAAATGATTACATTTTGTGTTGTATGCGGTTAATAATAAAGCAGTGCGTGTCAGAAAACAAGCTAAAGATTATGTCTCTGTATTTTTTTCTTTTGATCTTTCGTCCTATCCTTCTTTACTTTTTTAACATTAAATCTTACCTGAATATTTTTCTATAAAGCTATCACATTGATTGATTTCTTTCTGTCTGTCTGTCTGTCTGTCTTTTACTCTGCTTGCTGTCCCTTACTCCACCACTGGGCGTGCACTTTGCACTCTGTCCGCGGTGACGTCACCGGAAATAAACAGCTTATACGCGCGGAGAAGAAAAGCTCGGGGTCGTGTCCCAATCCACGTGCTGCTTCTTATGTAAGTGCACAGTGCTCATGGGCTGGTCATGTCCCCTGACCTCAGTGGAGGGCGGCGCTATGATGATGGGGGGTGTCCCATAATGCACTAGTGGATTTGTGGTCGATTTGGGACGCGCCCGGGCTGTGGTGTACTGGAGGTGTTTATGTGACGGAATGTAACGAGAAATCGGTAGATAGAACATTTTAGTTGAGTAAGACAGGTGTGTAGAGGGATTAGAGGAACAGTGAGAGAGAGAGAGAGAGAGAGTGTGACAGCGCGAGCATGGAGTAGAGGAGGTGTAGAGGCGGACCTGTGCACGCGCACGCACGGGACAGAGAGACAGAGCGGAGAATGTGGCGCTCGGTGACGGAGGCGTGCGGCGGCCTCGCGCTCTGCGTGTGGCTCGTGTCGCTGTGCGCGGTGCGCGCGCCGTGCCTGGACTTCACGGGGGAGAAGGAGGAGTGGTACACGGCGTTCGTCAGCGTCACGTACGTGGACCCGGTGACCGCGGAGACGCGCACCGAGCGGAGCGAGTGCGGACACTACGGCGAGCACTCGCCCAAGCGCGACGCCAAGGGCTGGCTCGCCACGGCCGCGTCGGCGCGCGAGCGCCACGCCTGCGACCCCAACACGCGCTTCGCCGTCCCGGACCGAGCCGGCGCGTGGATCGCTCTGGTCACGCGCGGGAACTGCACGTTCAAGGAGAAAATCCGCCACGCGTCCGGACAGAACGCTTCCGCCGTGGTCATCTTTAACGTGGGGGCTTCGAACGCAAACGAGACCATCACCATGCCACATTCGGGTACTGCACACACACACACACACACACACACACACACACACACACACACCACAACAACAACATACAGGCACCGGGTAATCTGTCTCACGTCACTCGAGATCATCTCACTGCCCATCTGTCTCACCTCATCTCACTGCCCCCTCTGTCTCACCTCATCTGTCTCACCTCATCTCACTGCCCCCTCTGTCTCACCTCATCTGTCTCACCTCATCTCTCCGACCCCTCTGTCTCACCTCATCTGTCTCACCTCATCTGTCTCATCTCATCTGTCTCACCTCATCTCTCTCACCTCATCTCACCGCCCATCTGTCTCACCTCATCTCACCGACCCCTCTGTCTCACCTCATCTCACCGACCCCTCTGTCTCACCTCATCTCACCGACCCCTCTGTCTCACCTCATCTCTCTCACCTCATCTCTCTCACCTCATCTATCTCACCTCATCTATCTCACCTCATCTATCTCACCTGAGATCATCTGAGAGGGAGAAAAGTGAGCATGTGAGGGAAAGGTGGAATAGACAGAAAAGAGAAGAGAATTAAAGATCTGGGGAAGGAAAGAACTTTGAATAAGGAAGCACAAATATGAATATAAAGAAGAAAATGAAAGTTTGAAAGAAATCCCCATAAGTGAAGAAATGAGGAGAGACAAGAGTAAGGAAACTAGTGTGGAGAGAAAGAAGGTTAGAACAGTAACAGAAGGAATAAAAGAGTAAAGCAAGAAAGAACGGAGAAGGAAACAAGGACCAATGTGGAAATGAATGAGGAAAAAAAAAGAAGGAATGAAGGAAATAATAAAAAATTAAGGAAGAGAAGAAAGATGAAATTAACTGAATAAAAGAAAAACAGCAGTATGGAAATATAAAGAGATAGAAAGTAGACAAGGGTGAAAATACAGTATAAAACAGCCAGAGAGCTGGAATGAGTAAGGGATGTAGTAAAGGGCTAGGGAAGACTGAAGGAAAGAGGTAACTGAAGGACAGATGGAAGAAAAGGTAAAAAAGGAAAGGATGATGGAATGGGAGAAAGGAGAAAGAGAAGGAAGGATAAGTAAAAAAAACAAAAACAAGAAAAAGACACAATAAGGAATTATCCAAAAAATGGAAGAAATTAAGTTAAAAGCAGGAAGAAAGAAAATGGAAGAGGATCAAATTTGAAAAAAGAAGAAAGGAACTATTAGAAGGAAGGAATGAGTAAAGAAAGATAGAGTGAAAAAAGGAAAGAACGGCTAGAGAGATTAAATGAATGCGGGGGAAAGAAGGAATTAAAAAATGAGGGGATGATTAAAGAAAGATATGTAAAAGAAGACATGAAAAAATGACAATAAGGAATCACATGAGGAGATGCAGTATTGTAAGAAATTAAAAAATAGGGAATAGAAAGAGAAGGCAGGAAGGAGGAAAGAGACAGAGGAAGATAGAAAGAAGTAGGAAAAGAGGAAAGAAATAAAGAGAGAGATAAAATATAACGATACGCGTATATAACAGAAACGTCTCACGAGGTAAAAACGAGGCAAAAACGAGGCATCGGACGATGTGTGATGTCAAACTCACCCCTGATTTCATCCAACATGTCCACGTGGAATAAACCTGACGTCGTAGGGTTTCTGTTGTAGAGTTTAAAACTCAGAGCTTTGAAAACGTGAATAAAAATCCTGTTTTTATTAGCGTTTATTCCTGTTAGCCTCGAGTTAAAGTGTAAAACCGGTTGGTTGTTTATTCACCACTCATAAACACCAGAGCTGTTAGCGAAGAGCTAATAAGTGTTTAAAATAATTAAAAAAATTATTAAAAATCACCACAGAATTATGATATTAAACTTTTTTTCCCCCTCAAATCAACATCAAGAGAATTAAAATGCTCAGCTGTCTTACTTCTGTTGTCATGGCAACCAAATTCCCCTCAGGAATTAAAAGTAAAGAAGAGTGGGATACTAATTTATTTTTCCCCCTTTAATAATTGTCATTCATTTTATTTAAGTTAATAATCTAGGAAGTGTACATTATTGAGATGTTACATGTGAGCAAAAAATGAGAAGTGAAAAAGAAAAAATAAACACACCCCAGTATCCCTTAGCAGAGATGCTAGTTTTTTTTTCTGAGGTAAAAATATGGTCCTAGTTTTTCGTATTTAATACTATTTCTTATTTCCTTTCTTTTTTTTTTTTTTTACCTCAATACCTGTTTGTTGTTGTTTATTATTTTTTTAACCACAAAACACCTAAGATAAGTCTCATAAACAATGCTAGAAACCATGTAGCTTAAAAACAGTAACTTGGACCAGTGTCCAGAAACTGAACATGTAAACAAACAGAACTCGTCACACCGGTTTGCCTGATTATTTTCAGCAGCTTCTTGTTCCTGAGTTCTCAGAAGGATCGTGTGACGGTTGATCGGTTTATTTTATGTACATTTTGGTCAAATAAGAGGTTTAAAAGTGTGTATGATGAAACTTTTGAATATAAACAGCGATTTTGGTTTGGTCCCAGTGACCAGAAGGGTGCGAGTTCAAATCCCACCACATCCGGTGACGCATATACTGTATAAAGATTATCTATCTATCTATCTGTCTATCCATTTATATGTCTGTCTAAGGGTACAGTTTTTTAAAGGTCATGTGACACTTTATAAAACTGCTTTGTTTCTTTGGCATTGGTGTTATAACGCGTTATTAACCCTATTCATTACAGATTGTTTGATTTTGATTATGTAAAGATGTTTGAGACAATGACCTTTATTAAAAGTGCTATACAAATAAATGAAATGTTATAGTACATTTATAGACTCTATATACACATTATATACACACACATACTATATACACATTATATACACACTAGTGATGCTAGTGTGGGTCCTGCTTTTATGAAATTATTTGGCCCGCCCCAGCCCGCCCCGCACCACTGTATCTATTTTTACAACCCGCCCCGCCCCGC
>JAQMYG010000015.1:25531168-25546759 GCA_030014215.1 Clariallabes teugelsi
CCGTTGGCTCAGTTGTGATCACGTGACGCTCGGCATCAAATCAAGAAGCGCATGCGTGATACATGATACTCTGTGCTCGTAAACCAAGACAACGCTCGTTTTATTAAAAATCGTTGCTCGTCTTGCGGATCACTCGTAAACCGCGTTACTTGTAATCCGAGGTTTTACTGTAGCTTCTTTTGCACACAAATTTTCTGTCTTTTATGTATAACATAAACAAATAAAATAAGCATCAATACTGTGTTTTGGCCGAAGGCTCACACCAGGCCAACTAAATGGTATAGTTTTAGTTTGGAGGAGAACTTTGAGAACATTTGCTGGAGTTCTGTGCAGCTTCTGTATTCTTTTAGATTTCTTGGCAAGGAGCTGTTGAATTGGAGAGCTGTATAATTTGAGTATTCAATGGCTCCAATATGTCTAACAATGGTAACAGTGGCTTGTTCTGGATGTCTGACAGGAACTTTATCATGGTGTCATGGTGTAGCACTAAGTTCCAAGCAATTACAATGTACGTACCATACAGTTAGCCCAGTTATCCAGGTGTCATAGCTCACACTGACGCACTTTAGCTCCTGGCCCTGGAGCTTCACCTGAATCCTTCATTCATTCATTCATTCATTCATCTTCTATACCGCTTTATCCTGTATTCAGGGTCGCGGGGTCACCTGAATCCATTTGTTCAGAGGTATATTTATTCGCTTGGTTGGAAATATAATCTGCAGCTAAGTGGTGCTGTCTAACCCATAACTTGGTATTATATTCTGTGATTTCATACCAGTATTTTCCAATCCTCGTCATTCAGCACCAACATTGTTTCACAGTACTGAATCTTGTTTACTTCCTGGTGTGTTTGCACAGTCTTGCATGTACATTGCTGTAATTATAACTGTGTTGTTAACTTTATACTTTCCAAAATTTGTAGCTGAATTCTTTCCACTTTTTAGTCATACTGATGGTCCAACATTTAGTGGATGTTTCTTTCATGTTGTATTATAAATACAGATTTACCAATAACCACAGTGGTTGCTTTCATTCAAAACATCTGCTTTAAAATCCCAAGAATCGAAGTCCTGGCCCTGGAATACCCTTAGTTGTTCCAGATTGGGCTGAATGGTGTGTGTGTGTGTGTGTGTGTGTGTGTGTGTGAGAGAGTTCTCTGGGGCCAGAACAAAAAGTCTGTTCTAGTTTAATAGTTTTGAACACTGATTAATATTTAATTCTTTCCATTAGGATTGTTCATGAATTCATGCTTTTGGGGGTTGGAGTTGTTTGCTTGAGTTTTTCTTGTTTGTTAAAAAAATCTATGATAAATATATTTTCAATCACACACTGAAAATAAAGGTTAAAACAAAAAAAGACTTGTGATAAGAAATGAAAACCTGTTCACTTCAAACACTAAATGACTCTTTCTTTCCTCTGAAGGCTCCCAGTGAAATATCTGCCCCACTTTCTCCAAAGGTGAAATGTGTATGAATACATTCATGACTTGCTTGGGTTCATCTCTCTCTCTCTCTCTCTCTCTCTCATCCTCTGTTTTTCATTCTTTTAATCATACTTTCTGTGCACTCTCTCTATATAAATGATTTATACTTACATTAAACCTACATTACATTTTTTATTTTCATGAATAATTGATGGATCATGGATGTAGGCAAACTTTGCAAGAGCAAGAAATAATGAAAATTGACAGTGCATGACTCTATCTATCTATCTATCTATCTATCTATCTATTCATCTATTCATGTATTCTCTTGCACGCACCTTTTTTTTCTTTGAGAAAGTCACAGTGGCAGTGATATAATAAAGGCACAACCCGTGTCTGTGAGCAGAAGTAAAGCAGAAGAATAACTGTTTGGCTTGGTGTGTTAGAGACGTTAGCATGGGGTACTTATCCTATGTTATTTATAGACACACCCATCATGTGGAACACTTTGTACATTTCAAACCACTGAGTGTATTCCATCTGATTCCTCAGACATTATGCCAGACACACACTACCACCACAGGAGCAGCACTGACCAGATACTGTTTGGAGTACAGAGCAGATGACATCCACACTGACCATGTATAAGTCTGTACCAGTGCACATTTTAAGAAAGTGCCTAATATGTATAAAATCAGGTAACGTTAATGCCAACAAACTTATGCCAGAACCACACATTGTATGTTGGATGATAGTGTTATCAAGACTTCAGAGAGTTGCGTAACACAGAGTCTGGTTTATAGGTCAGTATAGTTTGCCCTAACTCAGATTGCACTGCACGTCATGCACTAATCCATCTGCATCCCCGCTGCATCTGATTGGCCGAAAGACAAACACCCCAGGCTTGTGACTGCTCTTTCCATTTATGGAATATTGAAATAAGATGAAACTGTCTTGGTGTATGATTGGTCGCTGGACTTGAAATATGTAAATGGACTTGCAATGCAGACTGCCCTCACATACACAATCACACACACACATGCCGGCTCGGGGAGAGCATGCAGGGGGTGGAACCATCCAGAGAGAATCATAACTATATATAAAACAGGTAAGTAAAGTCTTTTAAAGTAATCTTTTACAAGTTTTTACTTGTTTGTTGAATGCTAGAACTTTGTTACAATACAGCTTTATGCATAGCTTCACTATCACTCCACAAATAGACTTTGAAAGGTTATTGAATAGCTAAAATAGCTGTGATTCTGTAGTCACTGAATGTTGCAGCCGTGCACAACTTTTTGCCCCATTTTACCCCAAAATACATATACTGTAGTTTCAAAAGTTTTGGATCACTTGCAAATTGCTTTGTTTTTGTTTAGTGATTTATTTTCTACATTCTAAAACAATACTGAAGATTTCAAAACTATGAAATAACACATATGGAATTAGGTAATTATGTAACAATAACAACAACTGTCAGTTGTTATTTTAAGACATGAAGGTCAGCTGTTCTGGAACAGTTCCTGCAAGAACACTATTGTCGAGTGCATTTGCAAAACCTCTCTCATGAAGACCTTCCCAGGAATGCAAGACCAAAACGTTACCTCTGCTGCAGAAAAGAAGTTAATTTAGATTTACCAGCCTCAGAAATCACCAGTTAGCAAACAGAACCTCAGATTATAGTCGTTATGAAGAATTTGAAAGCATAAGTAGCAGATACATCTCAACATTTACTGTTCGAAGGAGATTATTGCATAATTTGGATGTCTTCAGCATTGCTTTACAATGTAGAAAGAAATAAAAATCAGGAACGACCATGGAGTTAGTAATAACCCAAACTTTTGAGCGGGGCAATCACTGGGCAGGTGCCTCCACAGGTGCTTTAGTGTCATGGTGGACACCTGTGTTATTTGAGCGAAGTTACACAGTGTATTTCATAAACTACAGATGTCCACTCTTGATCAGTGTCAGGTTCTCAGGGCCCCTGTTGGCTGAAGTTTTTAGCAGTTGGACGCTGTTGCCTTGTCAGTATCAGCGTCAGTGAACAGATTAGTAATGATCCATCCTCTCCTCCTGCTGGTGGATGGTCTAAACTGGGGTTGACAAATTATTCAAAGCAGCAGATGGCTAAACATTGAATGCTTGTGCAGTATAATGTCCTCAAAATATCATATAAATGTGTTTTTTTTATTACAGGAGTATCCGAAAAACCTCAGAAAACCAGCACATTTAAAATGTCTCTCTCTGCCATCACCTTCTCTGTCCTTCTGCGCCGCTCATTCTCCTCAGTTAGCAGGAGTTCGGGCCGGTGTGTGTGTGCACGCGCGTCAGCACCACCCGGGGTCCGCTGGTATGCCGCTGCCGCTGCTGCTCGTTTGGATGCTGATGGAAGCGGCCGGCCAGCCACATGGGACTCTTTTGGGATTTGGGACAACCGTATTGAAGCACCCATTATGTTACCACCCAGCATACGCTACGGTAAACCGATCCCACGCATAAGCCTAGACCATGTGGGCTCGGCCTCGCAGATTGGTCATCGTCATTACAATGAGGATCGACTGCGTGTAGCTGAGCTCACGCCCTCCACACTTTATTTTGCTCTGTTTGATGGACATGGGGGCTCGCAAGCTGCTGACTTCTGCTACACACACATGGAGCGCTACATTAGGTGACTCATACACACATTGAAACATACTGTATGTACATAAACAGCCCCTCAACATAAGTACAGGTTACAGGATATCAGGTTAATGCACACACAGGCTGATCTATCGTGGTGTGTGTATGTTTGTGTGTGTGTTGTAGGAAGGGTCTGGAGAAAGAGTGGGATCTAGAACAGGTGTTAACAAAAGCCTTCCTACAGGTAGACGCTGCCCTGGCCTCAGAGTTCCGGATGTATGGTAACGGTACGGATACAAAAACATTCCAGTCTCACACAATCCTGTTAAAACTTTGCCAGATAACTTTTTAAGGAGCCATGCCAAGACATGGTGTGGTCCAAAACCAGATCAGTCCCAAATAATCCAGAGCAAGGTAATACTCAGCCTGCCTAACAATATTTAGCTCAGAACAGTAAAAGCAATCAGAAACACAGTAAATCTGGAGTCCATCCCAGGAACATGACATAGGAACATGACATTCCCCCAGAATGTCATTCAAAGTCATTACAGAGCACCACACTCACAGACCAACACCAACCCAAGAAGTAGCAATGAGGTTTTTTGGGAAGGTGCAAGGAAACCTGAGACCCTAGAGGAGACCCACATAAACATTAAGCATGTGGAACTTCACACCGATATGAAACCAGGCTCAGGATAGAATCATTGACCTTGGGGATGTCAGATGGGACCCCCATATACTCGGTCCCCTGTACCAAAATAAAAAAACATATCTCGAACATATCCCCACTTCTACATCTACAATACTCCAAAACAATTTTGTGCAAATAGCTTATTCTTTATAATGAAGCGGAAAAAAGAAACACAACCTGTTACCAAACCACCTCCATCTGGGGGCCTAGTTTCTTCTACTCAACTGATCAGGAAACCAAAACCAACGAATCACAAACCTCTGACTGATTTTATTTACCTAAAAATGAGCTAACAGTCTGTGAAAAATGTGCCACATGATGCTCTGTGCATTAACATTTGACATGTTGTTTTTGGTTTATGTTTGATTACCATTTTAAAGTCCTTATTACTTTCCAGCCTCTTTGATGACGGTGGGCACAACAGCGACGGTGGCTTTGCTAAGAGACGGGATAGAGCTTGTCGTTGGGAGCGTTGGAGACAGTCGGGCCATACTGTGCAGGAAGGGTGAAGCATACACACTCACTAGCGACCATACGCCTGAGAGAAAGGATGAAAAACAGAGGTACAGGCGCTACGCAGAACCACTCTGAACCTCTGAGAATGGCATTCACTGGCTAATGCTAACTGGACTGTGTGTGTGTGTGTGTGTGCGTGTGTGAAAGTCCGTTCTCTTGTCACCTTCTTAAAATAGACCAACTGGTCTTCTCTTGATGATTTAAATGTCAGTACCTTTAAATGTGCCAACAGTTAGCTAACAGGCACATGACATTAGCTAGTCAATAAACAAAGATAACCTAAGAGGATTTTATGTTATATACATAAATAAACGTTCATAAATTTCACTTTTATTGCTCGTTAGCTTACATAAGCTAATCTTATAGAATTTATGTGCGAATATGATAAATGTTTACGAACATGAACATGTTTATGAATTGTGAATATTTGCTAACAGGCTAATACCAGCGCTAACCTGACAAGATTTCTCAGAGGATTTATAAATTCATGGTCATAAACATTAAAGCTGGATTTCAATATAAACTAACTTGGTGGAATTTATGCAAAATTGAAAAAAAAAATAAAAATAAAAAAGGCATATATAAATGTTGCAAGGGTTGTGTGAGATAGCTAACAGGATTTCTGTCCGAATATGATGCATTTTTATGGCTGAACTGTGAGTATTTGCTAGCAGGAATTCTCAGAGGATTCATAAATTCATAGCCATAAACATTAAGCCTAAGCTAGATTTTAACATAAGATAACTTGGTGTAATTTCTGAAAAAATATTTTTAATCCATACTTATGAATGTTCTTTGCAATGGTGGCACTAGATAGCTTACATAGGAAAAGCTGACAGGATTTCTGTCCGGATATGATGATTTTTTTCATGACTGAACTGTGAATATTTGCTAGAAGGCTAATACCAGAGCTAACCTGACAGGATTTCACAGGGGATGGTCACAAATATTAATATTTAGTCTAAGCTATATTTTTAACATAAGCTAATTTGGTGGAATATATGAAAAATTAATTTGTAAATCAAACATATAAATGTTCATTTCAATGGTAGCGCGAGATAGCTTACTTAAGCTAACCTGACAGGATCTTTAAGAGGATTTTAAAAAAAATCACATTCATAAATTGTTATAATCACAACAATTAGCTTGTTTTATAAGATATGTGAGAACTTTAAGTGATGAATGCTGTTGCTCACATGGTTAGCCTGACAGGCTAATACCAGCGCTAACCTGAAAGGATTTCTGTGAGAATTTATTACAATTTATGCTTGTAAATGTTAATCATTTCACTGAGCTACATGTTAACCTGAGAGGATTAGCATTTTAGTGCAGCATGGTTGGTCAGTGTGCTGGAGGGATGACCAGAAAAGGAAATTCCTTAATTCTGCTCATTAAAAGATAGAAATTGAAGGAATATTCAAAACTAGTGCATAAACTCCACATAACCGTGTTTCACTTGTGCTCCTGTGTCATGTCCCCATTCTCACGTGCTGTTTGCTAAGCTGTACGCTATCTGCACTGGTATCTCGGTGTGTATGTGTGTGTGTGTGCTTGTTCTCTTGCTCTAATTTCAGTGATATGCTTGGTGTGTGTGTGTGTGTGTGTGTGTGTGTGTGTGGGCTTTCTATCAGAATACGCAACAGTGGCGGTTTCGTAACATGGAACAGTCTGGGTCAAGCCAACGTGAACAGCCGCCTGGCGATGACGCGCAGCATCGGAGATTTCGACTTGAAGCAAAGCGGCGTTATCGCAGAACCCGAGACCACTCGCATTACAGTGAGTGCGGCAGTGAGGATTTGTGTTTCAGTGTATCATACTTTGAGTAAAATATTTAAAATATTAAAAGTTTGAACTTTTGAGTAAAAATGAAACGTAAATGAAGGAATAATCCCTCACTTTTTTTAAAAACATTTTTGTCATTTGTAAACCTGATAAAAAAAAAACTAATTTTATAGTCGAGTTACATGTAAATTTTTCATTGTTCTTTTTGTCTGAAACAAACGTTAAATTCCTACAATATTTCCAAACATTTGACTGATTTTGTTCATGTACATGTGTATGTTTAGCCACACCCACAAAACTCTGTAAAAGGCTAAATGACTTAAGTGGTAAAAAACAAACAAAGAAAACAAAACAAAACAAGGAACACTGAGGAACAAAAAAAAAAGGAACACAATGAGATCTTATTTTTATTTAAATTCAATAATAATAATAATTTAAAAAATTATAATAATTATTTTAGTATCTCAAATAGCTTCCTGGTTTCATCTTTCAGTTGCAGCATTCTCACGACTCCTTTCTGGCCCTGACCACCGATGGCATTAACTTCATCATGAGCAACCAGGAAATCTGTGACGTCATCAACCAGTGCCACGATCCCGCAGAGGCTGCCCACATCATCGCTGAGCAGGTAGCCCGTTAGCATTAGTGATACTGTCAGACCTTAAATCTTAAAAGTGTTGCCATTTAAATGAAGGGAGCTACTTTGTGTGGGGGTAAAACATAAAAATTAGCTCTTAGACCCCCGAGCGACTCAGTGGTAACAAGCTCGCCATATCATCTGAAGATCGCGAGTTCGATTCCCGGGTGATACTGTAGCCTCCCGCAGCTGGGAGCCTAAAGAGAGTCCTGATTGGCTGAGCTCTTGCAGAGGGGAGGGATGGAAGGCACTTAGCACTCTCACATCAATCATAACTCTAGCCAATCAAGTGGTTCGAGGGAAACATGTGAAAACCTTTGACCTCCCTGGTTGTAGCTTTGATGGGGGTAGAAAATTTGGTAGAAAATCTCGAACCCATTGTCCAAAAACAACAAGCTTTTATACCATCGCGCGGCAGAATGCTGGATTCTGATTGGTCAGAATAGTTGATTCATTTTCTAAGACAGTGGCAAAGCTGCCGTTCACAGGACTATTAATGAACTATGGATTTTAATAGCCTTAAAGCCTTGCTATTGAATAAAGAAAAATGTACCATCATTTGAAGGAGTCTCCCGTGTCTGCGTTTCATAAGAGTTTGCCTTTAGAACTGAATAGTTGCATATTGCTGTTTCCCTGCTGGTGCGAGTGCATGGTAAGTGTTAAAAAAGCTACCAAATCAATTTAAGCTTTAATTCATAAACCATCAATAGCAATTAAAAATGTTCTAGTTGTCTCTCTAGAGATACAGTATGTGCTGCAGTTCTTCATCTGAGGGTTATACACCATGTACACACCATGAGTTCAATCAGGACCGTGTGCTGTTTGACCTACATACTTGAAATAACTATCTAGTAATGAATAACTTAGTCTAAACGCTGTGTGTGTGTGTGTGTGTGTGTGTGTGTGTGCGCGCGCTCTCAGGCTCTGCAGTACGGCTCTGACGACAACAGTACGATCATCGTGGTTCCATTCGGATCGTGGGGCAGGCAGCAGATTTCCCACCACAGCTACTCCATGAGCCGAAACTTTGCCTGCAGCGGACGCTGGGCCTGAAAAGTCATGACCATTAAAGCTGGAATGTGTGAATGTGTTGTGTAACATACCGTAGCTTTAAAGCTACATACTGTATCAAATTATTTTTGAAAAATATTTTATCACAGATGATAATTGACGTGTATCGTTGAGTATATTTGAGTATGGTATTTTTGTACCTAGTGATACAGTATTTCCCCCTTGTACAGCATATACAATATTTTTAAGGAAAAAAAAATTGCTACATTAGCAATTTGAGCAGTATATTTTTGACAGATACTAAAATGGCGGATCCCAGATAAGTGTCTTTTGCAGCGCATGAACCCTCTGAATAATAAAATGTCCATTCAACCAATAAAAACGTTTACTTTCTCCTTACTGAGACAAATGGAAAAATTATTAAAATGTGAAATGGTTATATAACATTGTTGTGAATTCTTAAAGACTATCTATGATGCAAAAGAAATAAATATTCTTGTTTTTTGTAAAAAATTTTCCATGTTGGCAAATTTTAAACAAAACAGTTATACAGTTTATCCCCCTGATGTGACCTCATATAAGAGGTAGCAGCTCAGAAGGAGCTCATTTACATAAACACTGAAATGGCAGATTTGGATGAGGGGTGAAATAAAGGTAGTTTACCTTAAAAAATGCATTATGCATATGTCAACTGGATATGCATAAACTAAACACACACACACACACACACACACACACACACACTTTTGGAGTACAGTGTCATATCCTGTTGCTGATGATTGTAATTAGTCCTAATAATTACATTTTTAACGTAAAGGAATTTTTAACACCATTGATGTAATTTCCCCCTAGATGTACCAGTACAGTAGTCTTAGCCTCGGAAGCTCCGCCTACTTATTACATAATATGTGATGCATTTAGCATTTTTCTGGTCTCAAGCTTTAGGATCTTGTGTTCTCACTTCTGCTTTCGGACTTTATCATATACATATTTTTAACACAACCAACTTTTTAGAACCAAGGGAACAGGATGCTGGATTCAAGCATTTAATGACGATCCATGGTTGCAGAGTTTTATCATGTGGTCTTGAGCAAGAAGCGCGTTTAGTCCTTGACGTTCATCCTTCAGGCACTTAAGCAGGGATAAAGTGTGAGGTTGTGTTTACGTCTGTGACAGTGTGCCCACAACACTATGTGAACTTCGCACAGTGTCAGAATGTAAGAGGATAAGCAGCCTGACGTTAGAGAGCCAGGCGTTCCACGTGTGTGAGTGCGTGTGTGCTCCAATATATACATGAACCTGAACCTGTTACGCTTTTAGAAGGTCTGATAGATGATATGTATGTGCCTCCTCAGGCTGTCATGTGTCACTGTGGCAGGGTCAGAGTGCTGCCCGATCTTTCATTAACACTCCAAACAGGTTAGAATAATGCTACATCACACACCTAATGTATTTTTTCCTCCATTTTTCATTCTGATTTGGTAAAATGTGCACATGTGGTAGTTGGAGGACGGAGCTCTGTTTGTTCAGACTAATGACTCGCACGAATCACGTGCTCAAGGTCAAAGCAGAAAATGTGATTTGAGCGAAATGATCATTTGAGTAAATAATCATGAGAAACCGTACGAGTGCATGAAATGTAGGTCAACTGATGCAACAACCAGTAACGTCTCTCACTGAGAGCTGACTCTTTGAATCAGAGTTATGTTCAGAGTCGACTCACTTTTTTTTTTTTTAAAGACATTTGTTTGGACCAGAAAATTAAGCAAATTCTGTGGACAAATGGTGTAGACTGTGAAATTTAATATTTGTCTGGTTTAAAAAGATAAAAAAGCAATAAACTGTGCGAGCTGAAAGAGTCGACTCTTAGTGGTGACCATTCTTACATAATCAATGCTTGGAGTTTGTCAGAATTTGTGTGTTTTTGTTTGTTCACCCGCCTCTTAAGGATCGACCACAAGTTCTCAATGGGATTAAAATCTGGGGAGTTTCCTGGCCATGGACCCAAAATTTTGATGTTTTGTCCCCGAGACACTCAGTTATGACTTTTGCCTTATGGTAAGGAGCTCCATCATGCTGGAAGAGGCCATTGTTCATCACCAGACTGTTCTTGGATGGTTGAAAGAAGTTGCTCTCGGAGGATGTTTTTGTACCATTCTGTATTCATGGCTGTGTTCTTAGGCAAAATTGTGAGTGAGCCCACTGACTCGGCTGAGAAGTGACACCACACATGAATGGTCTCAGGATGGTTAACTGATAGCGTGACACAGGACTGATGGTAGACAATCAGTCAGGGTGTGGGCCAGAAGTTGATTGACAGCATGCCAGGGCGAATTGCAGAGGTCTTGAAAAAGAAAGATCAACACTGAAGATATTGACTCTTTGCATAAACTTAATGTTATTGTCAATAAACACCTTTTAATTTAAATTTTATTCGTCACGTACACAGTCATACACAGTACGATATGCAGTGAAATGCTTATACGACTGCTCGTGATCTTTAAAATCTAAATGATCAAAAGGGATAGAAATAAATTAGGAAATGAAAATAAAGAATGAAATATATAGACCTTAAGAACAGAATAGAATATAGTGTAGAATAGAGTATACCAGAGTAACATGTGACTCAAAGAACTAAAAACTATGAAGCAGCAGATTTTGTGAAAATAATATTTGTGTCAACTTTTGACCTCCGGCTGTACTATTTACACTGACTACTGTAATAATCAAATAAAAGACAATCTTAAACTGACTAACAAAAAATAACAACTCAATATCGCCATCTACTGACAAAGCCAGTCTTTGCAAACCCATATAATAAATACTGTACCATCAAGAGTTCATCTATTTATTTATATATTTATTCCATTCCACTTATCCTGTGTCGGGTTATCCAGGGCCAGGGGTCTAACTCAGGGAAGGTGAGGTACACATGCGCACACACTTCGGTAATTCGGAAAAATCAGACTACACTGCATGTCTTTGGACTATAAGAGGAAACTGGAGTACGTGGAGGAAACCCACCAAGCACAGGGAGGACATGCACAGTATACACACACACAAGACCAAAGGTGAGAATCAAATCCCCCAACCCTAAAGTTGCGGGGCCACAATGCTAAACACTACAGTAAATCACCATGACGTCCCAAAATCACGAATTCACTTAAAACGATTTTATTGCCACTGAAGGCACAGAGGCAGATTTTACCAATATGTGTAATAGCTGATCTTGTGATGTTTTCTGTAGGGAGAAATGTGTTACTGTAACACGCATAGAAGGAGTCTCCAGTGTCAGTGCTTTGTAACAGTCAGAAGTAAAGCTTTACCGTAAGTTTTCTGACATTGTTAGAACTGAGGAGTTTGCGCTTCGTTTCTCCTTTTCATCACACCATGTTGTCGCTGATTATTTTTCTGTTCATAATGAAACTTTCGCACATTTTCTTGTATTTGTTTTGTGATTATTTTGGTATCTGTTCTGTTCCTGTCCTAGATTTCTGTCTCAGTAGATTTAGTGCTGCTGCAGAATCATATTCTTACAGCTCCAGGACACTAGATGGCAGCACTGTCATGCACAAAACATGCAGAGCTGCCTCTCTGAAGCAGGACCCGACTGAATGTTTGTTCCACACTTGCTTTTTGGTTACAGTTGTGTTAAATGGCTGTTCTTCATCACACACAGGTGTGTTTCAGCTCTGATCTCTCTGTGTTAGATGTCTCGTGTGACTCACTTCACTCCTCCACATGTAGAGGAAGTTCATCATCATCATCATCATTATTATCATCATCAGAGACCACAACCGCAAAATCATCAAATATTCTAAAATTGTCTGTCAAGAACTATAAAGGAGGTGTGGCCTCAGCATGTCAATCAAATTAATGGAGGTGTGGTCTATGTGTCTGTCAATTACATGGCGTGGCCTCTGTGCATGTCAGTCACATTGAAGGAGGCGTGGCCTTTATGCATATCAATTTAATAGCAGGAGGTGTGGCCTCTGCGCATATGAATCAAATGAACATATGTGTGGCCTGTGTGTCTGTCAATCACAATTAAGTAGGTGAGGCTGCTGTGCATGTCCATCAAATTGATGGAAGGGAGGCTTATTTGTAGGTTAATCACAATT
Source organism: Clariallabes teugelsi (assembly GCA_030014215.1). NCBI lineage: Eukaryota > Metazoa > Chordata > Actinopteri > Siluriformes > Clariidae > Clariallabes > Clariallabes teugelsi. The sequence goes on from JAQMYG010000015.1 coordinate 25,543,966, forward strand.
AGAAAGGCGTGGTCTCTGCATGTCACAGTGGTAAGTTATCATGTTTCTCACTCACTCATCTTCTATACCGCCTTATCCTGTATTCAGGGTCGCGGGGGCGGAGCCTATCCCAGGAGGCGGGGAACACCCTGGACAGGGTGCCAATCCATCACAGAGCACACACACATACATACACTCACTCACTCACTCACACACCACAGGCAATTTGGGAACGCCAATTAGTCTAATCTGCATGTCTTTAGACTGTAGAAGGAAACCGGAGTACCCCGAAGAAACCCCGGGAATCGAGCCTGGCCGGGAATCGAACCCGGACCCTGGAGGTGCAAGGCGACAGTGCTAACCACTACACCACCGTGCCACCAAGTTTTCATTTATTGCCTCTAAAAATAATTAAACACAGATTAAAAACACGGAAACTTTAAGTCCTTTCAGGTATAGTATGCAACATGTAATTATTTTAATTAATTTATCATTAAATTATTAAAATTTACTTATTGATAATTAAAAATTTACTTACTGATTGAGTTATATATTGTGGAAAAATGTATTGCAATATAATTTATCACAATATTGAAATAAAATCCTTGTACGGCCCAGGACTTGGCCTGTAACCTTTTGACCATATTTTGAACTGTGTGTGTGTGTGTGTGTGTGTGTGTGAGAGAAATCATTGATCATTAATGTAGTAGTAGTATGAATGCACTGGTTGGATCCTGAGGATTCGTGCCTTTTATAAATGTCCAGCTTGTGATTATTATTCAGTTCTAATTTTAAGTGCGAACTAAATGTTCCTGTTGAATTAAACAAAATTGGTCTCTTAAGTCCCGCCTCTTTTTTTTCAAACATGAGAAATTCCCTACTGAGGTGTGAAAGCACACATCGCCCCGGCGTCCAGCTGGATCTGCAGCGTGGTGTTTACATGCCGCGCCTGAGTATCAATAACGTCCAGCTACTGATTGGTCAGCACCGTTAGTCCGAAAGTTCGGTCTCGCATTTCTGAAATTTTAGGAGGAATACTAGCGGGGGAGGGAGGGAGGGGGAGGAGCGCAGCTAATGAGCTCTGCTAACGATTCTATCACAAATCTTTCGTTTCTGGTTACGACATGCCTTCGTCTTCAGTGTCGAGAGCGATCTCCTTCTCTCTTCATTATTACTAAATGATCAAAGTCAGATTTAATTTTCTGCATGAAGAAACTACATTTTCATACCACATCTTCATCTGACATCTTTATTCGCTGTAATAAAACTCAAATCACTTTTACGCTTGTCATGATCTGGCCTTCTCTCAACCTGCTGGAAAATGAACCAGAACCGAAAGTTCTCCTGGTTCCTGTTTGGCCGAGTGGAACCTGACTCCTTTCAGGAATGTAACATCATCATCACCATCATCATCATCATCACTTATATTCTTAATTTAGCCAATCAGGATAGAGATTTGGAACTTTGTGTTATATGGACAGGCATATGGAAGCCCCGCCCCCTTTCCAGCTAATATCTCAGCTTAGTAAATTTTCATCTTGATTCGTTTTTCCTGCTTGACGTCTGCGCTGACGTGGCGTCCCCGAGGGGAAGCAGAATGTTTTGAGTTCCTGTGTTTAAGCTACAGTAGCTAACGTCATCATTTATCAGGAGCAGGGACACGAAACGATTAAAGTGACAAAGTATCAAATCGAACGCTTTAGAAATAATTTTTTTGATTAGTTTTAATTTGAATTTTTATCTCCAGCTGTTTAAAAGGTGAAGACATCATCGGGGTGGAAACATTAATCAGTTTCCCTGATGCACGAGAGACGACCGACTTTAGATTAAATTCTAGAATATATTGTGTTATGATTATTATGTTTACTCCATTTTTACTTTTTATCCAGGAGAGCAGACGAAATCCAGATCTGCACTGAGCAGCTGGAAAAATACCATCTGATGGCTTGTTTAAAAAAATAAATAAATAAAAAAACGTTTTGTTGATTTCATTCATACTTATTATTTAATTTTTTTTAATTTCTGGCTGCTGTCTTGAATTGATCAGTTTTATCATGGACGGATGTCTCATCCCATTGCTTTTAGCCACATACTTTCTCTCTCTCTCTCTCTCTCTCTCTCTCTCTCTCTCTCTCTCTTGCTGTAGCCGGAGGGAGATGGAGCAGTGAAGAAGTTCTGCCATGACTGGACATGTTCCACACTGCTGCAGGCTAAAGAGAGAGAGAGAGAGAGAGAGAGAGAGAGAGAGAGAGAGAAAGTTAAAGGGAAGAGAAAGACTGTGAAAGAGTGATAGAGAGAACTAGAATAAGTCAGATACAGAGAGAGAGAGATGGAGGGAGAGACAGCAGGAAATGCAGAAGGTAAGATAGTGAGTGAAAGAGAGTGAGACAGAGACTTGATAGAAAAAAAACAGTGAGATGGAGAGAGACATTGGGACAGACCAAAGGGCAGGTAGAAAGAGAGATACAGAAGAAGAGAGAGAGAGAGAGAGAGAGAGAGAGAGAGAGACAGCGTAACCTGAATGTTCCTAACTAAAAAATAAATAAATAAATGGTAGTGATGATAATAATAATTGTATATCACTACTGTTTAGATAGTTGTTGTTATTGTTGTTAATATTGATGTTATATATATATATATTTAATTATTATATATATATGTATATATGTTATTTTATTTATTTATTATTGTTATTTTATTTAGTTTTTTATTATTAATATATATTTTTTTTATTTATGTGTATGTATATGTGTATGTATATATATATATATATATATATTTTTTTTTTTTTTTTTTTTTTTTTTTTTTTGTTGGG